>JAYDZK010000066.1:1334025-1361492 GCA_034509185.1 Euphonia xanthogaster | reverse complement strand
CAGGATGGCTGGGGATGGGCACAGAGATGGTCAGGAATGGCTGGGATGGACACAGAGAGGGTCAGGATGGCTGGGATGGACACAGAGAGGGTCAGGAATGGCTGGGATGGGCACAGAGATGGTCAGGAATGGCTGGGGATGGACACAGAGAGGGTCAGGATGGCTGGGATGGACACAGAGATGGTCAGGAATGGCTGGGATGGACACAGAGATGGTCAGGAATGGCTGGGGATGGACACAGAGATGGTCAGACATGGATGGGACAAGGACACCCAGCCTGGAGTCACTGCTCATCACTGCTCCCCACCAGGTGCCCTGGGGATGATCCATCCCTGCCTTCCCAGCACACAAACATTCCCACAGTTTGGGGAATCAGCCTGGGTACCTCTGCACTGCCCAATTTCAGACTCACTATCCCAGACCTCTCCCACAACTCATGGAATGTGAATAAAATGCACCTAAGGGCAGCAGAGCTTTTCCAGATCTACATAAAAATGTGTGTGGAGAGGGATGGGGAACAGCACGCCGCTCTCCCTCCATTAAAATTTGTTTAAGGCATTTTGCTCAAAATTAATAAGAACAACTCCACTGTGTAAAGACAGTACATTGAAAATATCAGCCCCAAAGGTGATTTAAATAAAAGAGAAAAAGGGAAGGCAGAAGAATTTCTATGAGATGATATAGTTTCTAATGGATACAGTTTGTAATGGAAATGGGCACTCTTGAATATATATATTTTGTTACATATAATTATATCTACAAGTATTAAATCAAAATACAAGAAATGAAAAATAGTTATTAGGCTCATCTAGCCCATCTCTTTGTTCACACAGGACTGTTTCTTCCACAGTGCTTTTGAAAGCTCCCATTTAGAAACCCCAAACCATAAATCTGCTTCTTTAGGGGCATTTCCATAGCCAAACAGATGAGATTTCCCTCAGAACTCAGCCAAACTCCCCCTCCCTCCCCAGTAATTTCATCTCACTACCCCTTGTACCACCCCACACAATGCCTGCCCTCCTTCAGGCTCTCCACAAACAGCAGCAGGATTTCCAGGGGGGTTTGTCCTCAGACCCTGCAGGTACCACCCCTCAAGCCTCTTCCATCATTTGGGTTTTCTGCTTGGACCCTCCCAGTTGGCCTCATTTTTTCTGGCCATTAAAATACCAGTGCAGAGAAAATGAGGGATCTGTATTTATGCACCTCACACCTGCTGCAACAGGAACAGTCTGGGAAGACTGAGACACTTTTATTTATCTAAAATCCTTCCATCCCTTGAGAAAAGCCTCATTTCTGGGGAAGAAAGACCCCAGCCAAGGTGCCTTTGTCATTTAAGCCTCATTTTAGTGTTAAGCATTAACATGAACATAATTAAGCAATTAACTCTTTGGGAAACACTCCTTTATATTATTTTATATATATATATATATATATGTACAAACAAATATATATAAATATATATTAGTACCACAGGCACTGACAGGGTCTCTCCATTTCATTTCCAAGGTCATTGCCCAAACACCCAAGAAAAGGAATTTCATGTTATTTAAGAGGTATCAAATGCTGACAAAAAGAAGAACAATTTATTCCCTCTAATTGGGAATAAACATAAATCCCAGCAGAGACAGTGAGGAGTGAGAACCAAACAAAACTCCAACCTTTCCCTTTGTCCTGAGCAAAGAAAAAGACTCAAAAGGGGTGACAAATTTATTACTAATTATACAATTATTTTATTATGTAGTGCTAGTAATAAACCACTTGAAGTACTTTCAGCTAATTCTAGTGTTAAGAAAATAATTGCTTGATTCAAATTATTTTAACTGAATTAATTCTTTACTAGACATTTTTTACTAGTGCTACATAATAAAATAATTGTGTAATTAGCAACACATTTTTCACTCCTGCCACGGGTGTATATTTTACTCAGGTGAAGTGCAGAGAAGAGCAGCACCAATTGTTTGAACAGGGCAGAGGGAGGAGAGGCAGAGGAACTGGGGGAACCTGATGCTTTCCCAGAGCTCCAAACCTCCCTGAGGTTTGCCAGGTGTGATCAGGAAGGGATTTCCTTGCCCAGGTGCCAGCAGGTGCTCGGGGGAGCATTTCTGTGCCTGTGGATGCTTTGGGAGCAGCCTGGCAGGAGTGTGAGCTGCCCCCCTGGCTCTGCTCCCTCTGGGAATGCCCCAGCAGCCCTGGCCTCCGAGGAAAGAGCTGATTAACCCCAAGATGTGGCACTAAACAGAACCAAGTGCTGCCCTTGCACACCCCCCTCTTCACCCAGGCTGGGGGAGCTGCTGCTGCTGCTGCTCCTGGGGCTGGGGACACCCCTGGAGCTCCCAGGAGGGGCTGCCAGCCCTGCTGAGGAGCACTCCCCTCCCTGCCTGCCACACCAAGGGGTCCCCACGGCGCCCCCCGCCCAAATTCCGGGTTTAATTTAAACCCCAGCCCAAGCTGAGCAGCCTGGCCTAGTGAGAGGTGTCCCTGGGGCAGGGGGGGCTGGAATGGGGTGACCTTTAGGAGGGACTCCCTCCCACCCCACCCCAGCCTGGGGTTCCATCAGCAGGGCACAGGTGCTGCAGGATGGCCCAGGAGAGCAGAGCTGGGTCTCCACAGGGGTGGCAGGGCAGAGGGTGGCAGGGCAGAGGGTGGCACTGCAGAGGGTGGCACTGCAGAGGGTGGCACTGCAGAGGGTGGGCAGGGCAGAGGGTGGGAGGGCAGAGGGTGGCACTGCAGAGGGTGGGCACTGCACAGGGTGGGAGTGCAGAGGGTGGCACTGCAGAGGGTGGCACTGCAGAGGGTGGCACTGCAGAGGGTGGGAGGGCAGAGGGTGGCACTGCACAGGGTGGGCACTGCACAGGGTGGGCACTGCACAGGGTGGGAGGGCAGAGGGTGGCACTGCAGAGGGTGGGCTCAAGGGTGGGCTCATTTGCAGAGCTCTGTGCCCTTCTCTGCTGCCCTGTGCCCGCCCCACAGGGACACACAGCCTGCTGCAGGTGTCCCCACCTCCCTGTGGCAGTAAATCCTGGCACTCAGAGCCCTCCCTGCCCCTCTGGAGCTGGAACAGATGGGACTTGGGGACAACACTGCCCAAGACCCTCCATCAACCCACCCCACACCGCCCCACAACCCAGCACCCAGCACCCACCCAGCACCCAGCTCAGCATCCAGCACCCAACCCAGCACCCAGCACCCACCCAGCACCCAACCCAGCACCCAGCACCCACCCAGCACCCAGCCCAGCACCCAGCCCAGCACACAGCACCCAACCAAGCACCCAGCTCAGCACCCAGCACCCACCCCAGCACCCAGCCAGCCCCCAGCACCCAACCAAGCACCCAGCACCCAACCCAGCACCCAGCTCAGCACCCAGCACCCAGCACCCAACCAGCACCCAACCAAGCATCCAGCACCCAACCCAGCACCCAACCAAGCATCCAGCTCAGCCCCCAGCCAGCCCCCAGCCAGCCCAGCTCCAGCCCAGCCCATCCCTCCTGGAATTGTTCTCTCTCTGTGGTTGCTGTGGAGCTCTGTCCCAGCAGCAGGGGCAGTGGAGCCCCCCGGGGCAGCAGGGGCAGTGCAGCCCCCCGGGGCAGCAGGGGCAGTGGAGCCCCCCGGGGCAGCAGGGCTCCATGGGGGGGTGGGTTTGCCTGGGCTCCCCCTGCTGCAGGCAGGAGCCTGGTGCTCATTTCCAGGGAATTTCACGCTCGGTGTCTCCCCGCCGCGGGTCAGCCCAACCAAGCCCAACCAAGCCCAAACCAAGCCCTGCCCAATGGCTCCTCCAGAGGAATATTCCAGCCACTTTCTCACCATTTCATTTTGCATTATGCTCAGGAGCCTTCTGGCCACAGAGAGGGCTCCTTGGGGAAAGCACCACCACCAGCAGCTGCCTTCATTCAGGGCACTGTTTATTTATTTTGCAGCAGGAATTAGACCTCCCAGGCTGACTAGGAAAGAGGGGGTTTAATTTTTCCCCTCTTTTTTTTTTTTTCTTTTCCTCCCCCTTCACTAATGTCAATTTTCAGCATAGCAAGAGCTGTCTCTAATCTTTTCCTACTCATTACACACAATTTTGGAGTCATTTTACCCACAGTGCAGTCGGCTCCTGGCAGTGTGTTTGTGTGCACTGAGGGGTGGCATAATTGTTTATTTTCCCTCCCTGCATAATCCCCAGCCAGCACTGAAACCAAAACTGCAAACAACTCCCCAAGGGACCCCAGAGTGTCAGGACACACCAGCAGCAAGCAGGAGGCTGGAAAATGCAAGGAGCAAGGTGCAAACTGCAATGGCTCTGTCCTTCCCTCCTCCTGCTGCCAGCTGGCTGGAATAACTTGGGAAATGCAATATAAATATTAACATCCCTGCTGCCTGTTCCACCCAAGCCCAAAGCTAAAGCTCAGTTTCTGAGGAACCCAGGAAGGCCAGACCTGACATTTTAAGGTAAAACGATATTTAAGGACTAAATAAAGTAAATAAATAAGCTAAAATTACATCAACAACTTCCCAGTGAGGTGTGTGGCTGGGAAGGCAACTCATGCAGGGGTGCAGAAGCAGCACACAGAGCAGAGTTCACCCTCAAAGGCAATGGGTGTTTTCCAGAGGAAAGAGTTTTGCCCTCTTTTGCCACCTCCCACCTTGGCCTCTGCAAACTCCAAGGCTCTGCCCTGTGTCCAGCTGAGGAGCCAGCAGAGCCCAGCAGGCTCTGCCCCCCTGGGAGCTTCAGTGCCCCTGTAACCTCCCTCACACAGCTAAGAGGCCCTGATCCAATCTTTCACTTCAAATTTTATGGTATCAATCTCACATCCTTGGCACTTCACAACATTTCAAGCAGCACTCTCTGGTGCCCTGAGCAGCCCAGACAGAGCCCAAACCACCCCCAGGACAGCTCCAAAGTGCTGCTTACCTTTCATTCCCCCAGAGAAGCCTCTCCAGTTGGCAAAGACCATCAGGGGCAGCCCTTCCCTGTTGAAGTCCTTGATTGCCTCGGCTGTTTTGAAGGCAGAGTCAGGGAACCACACCTGCCCAGCCTGCTGGATTATCTGGTGGGAAGGAAAATCCACTGTCAGGCCTTGAAGCACATTAATGTAAGAGTTAAAACACAGAAAAACCACCAGGAGCTGTGATGTGGGATAAACCAGGAGGAACAGGGCAGGTGAAATGAGTGGGATCTGCTGGGCCATGGGAAAATTGGGACAATCCTTCTGTCACCAAGTTCAACAGCAGCACTCCCATTAATTCAGCTAAGAAAAGAGAGTTTGGACAGCCTGACACTGTGATGCTGTAAGGAGGGGAAGGAGAAGAGAAGGAAAAGGACATGGAGAGGAGAAAGCCCTGGAGAGATGAAGCAGGGCCAGGGCTGTGAAATGGGGCAGGGGAACAGCAAAATGTCAGAGCAGGAAGGTCATGGAGCACTCCAGTCACAGCAAGAGAGCAGGGAAGGGATTTTTGCTTGTCACAGCTCCTGGGCCCTGATCCCTGCCCTGAGTCCTGGGAATTCCTAGATCAGTTTCCTGAAGGGATGGTCACACAGCAGTCAGGGCACTGCCAGCTCCCCAGGACCAGCTGCACACGGGTTCCACACCTGGGCACAGGTGGGAGCCCCACTGGACAGGGCTGCTGCAGGGGACACCCAGGCACAGGGGCACAGGGCCCACCCACCTTGGCCTCTGAGTCCAGGTTTGCAGGATCAGCAGGAATGCTGAGCTCCACCGTCCTCGTTTCCACGGCAACCACTCCTACAGGTATTCCTCCCAGCCTGCAAACAGGTGAGACACTGAAATCCCCACTCCTGCTTTACACAGCCAAACACCACGGGGAGACAAGCAACAGGAGCAGAGTTGTGGCCTTTTAAAGAGCTGAGGCTGGAGACTTCCAGAGAGGTCTCAAAGTAAAATCTACTCCAAAGATGAGCACATTCCTCTCTAGAAGTCAAAGAGAATAAACCAAACCCAGGTTTTGAATGGTAAATCTGTGTATCCACCACCCTTCACTGCCCTCACCCAGACTCTGGTACTGGTGGTCTTGACCATGAAAAATCAGAGAATCCCAGAACAGGCTGGGAGGGTCTTTGAAGAATTGCTGTGTTTCCCCAGATGTGCTGCTGCAGGGTGACTGCCAGGGGGGCAGGGAGCAGGGACAGAGGGACGGGCAGGAGAGCAGGCACCGGGGAGGATGCCAGCTCTGCCTCCCAGGGCATCCAGCCCTGCTGCACACAAAGGCCACAGAAGCCACGCTGCCAGGACAGCCCCAGCAGAGCCCCCGCTCCCTCCCCAGCCAGCCCAAGCTGGTGACACTCAAACAGGGAAGAGACAGGGCCCATGTGCACCGAGGGGCTGGAATATTCCCATTCCCTGTGATGAAGAGTCTGCTGGAACCCCATAATTGCAGAAGCCGTCCTAAATCGGTAACTTATAACTTCTGTGTTAGGGCCCATGTGACCTAATAAAGAACATCTTTATCCAAGTATTACAGTTATTTATTGAACTTGAAAACAGCTCAAAACAACTTCTGTTTTCCATAATACTTCATATAAATTTTATCAGGCTAGCACATGAAGATGCTACATCTTGTTTTATAGTGTGTCCCTGGACAAGTTGCCATAGAATAATAAAAGACAATTTACAGCCAACAGCACACATATTCCAAACATACATACAAGAGATGAGTTTTGGCAGCACTTACAGTAACAATCCCAGAAGAATACATTCATATTTGTTTTTTTTCAAAGTGGCACTGCTTTTGAAAGGAGTCTGTTTCATTTGTGTTATATATCCCTGCTGTGTGAGAGTCCAAAGGCACTCGGAATTTGTCAGGAGAAAGGAACTGCAAGTGAAGCTGAGCATGGACAGAGAGCTTCTGGCTTTGCCAAATCATTGATTTCCACCCACCCCGGCACACTGCTTAGCCTGGAAGCCTTTAAATTATAGAATTATAGAGCCATGGAATGGGTTGGAAGGGACCTTAAAGGTCATCTCATCCCTTTCGTTTCAACTCCTTCTATTAAATATATATTTATATATAGATATATATAGATAGATAGATATAGAGACACATAGAGAGAGAATGAAATAATCACAGGAATGCTGTGTTCTAGAGAAATGCAAAGCATAACCCAAACTTGATGTCAACAATTGCCTAAAACACACCTCAGAACTTACCTTGCTCTCCCCACCACGACTGTCTGTGCCCAGGGCTGCATGATCTCCATGAACGAGCCATGGTCGAAGAAGCCACTCAGCCACTGCCCCTTCTGATCTAAAGGGAAGGGGAAAAAGGGAAAAATCAAAGGAGGAAGGAGAGAGGGAAGAAAGAAAACAGAATCTCAAAGCAACAAATCAAACTTGCTTAAAAATGCCAGCTGGAGAACATGGCACTGTCTTTTTATTTATTTAATTTTAAATAGATGACAATACAAGGGAACATTAGACAGCTGAGCATTTGTCTGCCTTCAGCCATCATGTCTTATTTCATTTCCTAGTCTGCATAAAGACAGCAATTTATCAGCAAAAGCATCATTTATTGTTAAACGATGGGGTTCGGAGAACAGAGGGACTTCCCGTGCTTTTAAATAAATAACTCTGCTTTTTCCAAGACTACAAACATTTGTCAAAAGGCAGTAAAGTCATTAAAGGTGGTTTTCAACACATCTATTTCTATTTTAAAACTTATCTCATATTCTTCTCTTGATCCTGCCTAATCTTTCTTTGAAAGAAGGAATGCTGCAGAAACCCAGGAACTAAATACGAAAATTTCAATGATATTTCAGAGTCAGTTACAGAAATCACAATTCTGTGGGGCAGCTGCTGTGCACTGGGGTTTTGGGAAGCTCTGCATAAAAATAACCCACAAAAAAATCCCCCCAAAACCCCAAATCCCTGCCAGCTCCACCCCTTGGCACAGAGCTCCCGAGGAACTCTTTCCTCTGAACAAGCACCTCTGCTTCTGCAAAGCCAAGCCCAAAACCAATTAAAAAGTGGAGATCCGAGCACGCTAACCTCTGCTGACTTAAACAGGATGGAGAGTGTTTTATCAAGCCCAAACTTGTAATTACTGTGTTCTACATTCCTTGCCTCTGTGGCCCCACTGTAAAATGTGACCATCCATTTCAGAATTATCTCTTTATCGCGAGCCCGAAGCTGATTGTTGAGATTCTGGCCTCGTGTCGGGCGTCAGTTTGAAGAATATCACGGCAATATCTCCTCTAATAAATGGCTTTAACTTTTCACCTAGGAGATATCTGCTTTAACTTATCACAGGGAATCATCTGCTTTCCTTAACGCTTCCACTAAATTAAACTCTGAAGTCACTCGATTTGGAAGCCGGCGTTTGCGGCGCCCGGACAGCTGGATGAATTGCTTGAGAGATGATGAAAAAATATTATCCAAAACCAGAAAACTTAGTTTATCACAAATCTCATTTTAGCCCCCCAAACTCATTAATAACAGCAGGAGTAATGGTCATCCAGTTTGCAGCTTGTACCTACACAAGGCTGCACAACCCCAGTGGTGCCAACACAACAAGTCCCCAAGATCAGCAGGAATATTGTGATTCCTTTAACATGCAGACCCTCTGTGGATGGACTTTCCCCTAAATCATAAAAAAAAATCCATAGAAGTGCCTATTCTGAGTAAACAGATTACCTATAAAAGTATGGTGTCCTTGAGCACTCAGGATTTACATGCTTTTAGATATTGCTCATAAGAAATATTATTGGTTAATATTGTTGTATGTAAATATTTATATATTCTAGCCATATTGCTCAGAACTAATTACTTTACAGAATCTGAAATGTATTTGGGCAGCAGACATTTGGCAAACAGCCTTGAAACAAGAAGAGGTGCAGCATCTCCTGGCCATACTTGGGTTGGGGCGTCCAGCCAGCATCCAGCGAGGGTCGTAGGGGGTCTTGGTGGGAACAAAGTCAATGCTTCTGTCTATGGGATCCTTGGCTTTCAGGATGGGCACAGAGCTGTGGATATTCTAAGGGGGAAAGGAAAACACAGAAGGAAGTGAGAGCCCCATTCCCAAAACCCTGCAAACCCAGCAAACAGTGGCACCTCGGACCCGGCAGGCCCAGGAATTACCTTTGGCATGTAGGAAAGCCACTGCAGAATGGTGTAGACTCCTTCAAAGTCATCACACACGGTGCCATGTGTCACCCCGTTGTTGTGCATGATCTGGATCCCTCCCAGCTGGTTGTTGGAGGTGTAAACTTCCCGTCCAAGCACCTGGGGGAAGAGAAATGGGGAAGCCATCAGTGCTGGGATGTGAGCAGGAGGTGCTGGCCAAGGAGGCACAAACAAACCCAGCCCTGCAGCACCTCAGCATCACCTGGAAATGGAAAGGATGGAGCAAAGCCCTGCCAACACAGCCTCCCAAGCCCTGTGTGCAGGTAAGAGCTGCTGAACAGTGATTCCTAGTGAACAGAGGGCAGGGGTAGGTGGGATATTGGGAAGGAATTGATTCCTGGGAGGGTGGGGAGGCCCTGGCACAGGGTGATCCAAGCTGTGGATCCCTGGAAGTCTCCAAGGCCAGGCTGGACTGGGCTTGGATAATGGAAGGTGTCCCTGCCCATGGCAGGGGGTGGAATTGGATCTTTAGGGTTCCTCCCAGCCCAAACCATTCTGGATTCTATGATCCCCAAGGGGAATGATACCAGTGGGGAAACTGAGGCAGTTTTCCCCCTTGCCCTCCCCAAGCAGCAGTGTGACCAAAGCTCCTGAGTGCTGAGCCCAGCTCAGCTCACTAATCCCAAACTGCTCCAAGAAATCTGTGGGTGGTTGAATTTAAATTTATAAGTAGGGAAAAAAAAAAAAAAAAAAGAAAAACCCAGACAAAGGCCCAGCAGCTCCTTGGAGAGGCTGGCCAGAAGCAGGCTGGGGCTCCTCATTCTCTTGCACAGCTCCATCTCTAATCTGAGCCTGGGCAGCACAGCTCTTTTCTCATTCCCCTGCTGTCTCTTCCCATTTGCCCTCTCCCTGACTGATACACTGATCTCTCGGTCACTTGGCTTTCTGCTCCACTGACTCCATATTACTAATAACACCTCTGCCACGGCCAGTTTACCTCATGAAGGCAGGAGCACATCATTACAAAATAAACTCATAACTTTGACATTCCAGCAAATACACGCCGTTTGTTATTTTTATGGGTTGAGTCTTTCTAACAGACAGAGGACATTACACACCTGCTTCATCTGGATCTTAAGAACCCCCTCAAACACACACCACCAGCCCAGCCTCCCCCAAACACCAGCACAGCTCATTCTGGGCACTGAGGAGCTGGCAGATGCCAGCCAAGGTTTATGCACAGAAGACACTGAGGCACAGATGTCACAAAGCTAACCCCCAAATACAGAATTCAGGGAGTGTTTTAGCACGGGGATGTTCCTGGGTCTCCCTTCTGAGCTCCAACACCTTCCTCCTCCTCTAACAAAATCAGTGCCAAGCAAAGCCATGGTAGAGAAGACAGCAGCACAGATTTAGGTTCAAGGATAAGAAAAGCCCAGGCCTCCAGGTGCCAGACACAAGCCTAGCTAAATGCTTCCCAGGGAGGAAAATAAAAATAAAGAGGATTTAAACTCCCCCCCTCTGAACTAATGCAAACACATGTACATGCAAAATGGGCCTCTGCTCCTGCTTATCTGGAGACACTGCAGACAGCTCAGGTTCAGCACGGCTGACAGGCAATGAAACAGCCTAATATACCACTGCTCTCACCCTTAAATCCCTTCTTGGAGATGCAGATCAACACACAGCTCCTTCTCCCGAGTGCTGCAGCCCTTCCAGCACAGCCTGGGGCAGGTGGAGATCCCAGAGCAGGAGGGAGCTGGGGCAGAGGGTGCCCAGTGCAGGGAAAAGCTGCTCTGAGGAGCTCTGAGAGCTGGGATTTGGAGGAGTTGGATGCTCACAGGTGAGAGGGGACACAGTCACAGAGCCCCCAGCACAGCCTGAGCTGCTCCATCCCCAGCCTGGCCCTGGGCACTCGGGGGGATCAGGAGGATCACGGAACCCCAGAATGGTCGGGGTGGGAAGGGACCCTCAACTCTTCCCATGAAGGAATTCTTCCTGTGTCCAACCTTAACCTGCCCTGGCAGAGCCTGAGGCCATTCCCTCCTGTGCTGCCACTCGTTACCTTGCAGAAGACTTCCAGAACATTCCAAAACACTTGGGCAGTGTTGCCAGCACTGAGTTCATCAGAACTTCAAAAAACCCATTAGGAAAGCACATTTCTTGTTATTTCAGAGGATCTTTTGGCAAACACGAGCAGAGCCAGGATTCTAACAGCCTCAAAAGGATGGTCCTCAACAGGTTCATAGGCCCATCCTGTGCATATTAATAATTTTCCAGCACTCCAACCCATGCTGAGCAGCTGCCTTCTCCTCTCAGAACCTGAGCTGCTGGAGAGTTGGGACTTTCCCTGCAAAGCTGGGCTGGCTGAGGGCTGGGTTGGCTCATCTGTTTCACCCAGGATGAAAGATCTGAAAACATGACAGCTTGGAGGGCTTGAATGGGAATCATTATGTAACATAAGTGCTGTTATTATTCCAAGCATATCATGTGTTCATATCAAATATAAGTGCCAGATTTTTATCCAAATAATTTCAATAATTGCAATTCCCATCCCACAATTGATATTGTCTGCCAGAAACACGAAGCAGAAGAGGCATATGCACGTCCTATAAATAGCCTATTTTTCATAAACAGGCAGAAATGATGGGAATGAATGTCTCATCAGGAAAAATGTAGGAACACAATGCAGGAACTTCAAACCTGACTGCTATTATGTGCAGGCAAGCCTCGACAGAGCTCAGCGCTCATTTCCAGCTCTCCCCCCACACGGATCATGCATCAGAGGGGGAAAAGCAGCAAGAGGGAAGAGAGCCCAGCTGAGCAGAGAGCCCTGCCCGAATGCACAGCCCTGTGCCTGGCAGGGGGAGCACAGACAGCTCCTCTCTGCCCTTCCTGCATTGCTAATCCCTGACTCCGTGCAGTTCCTGCACTCGGAATTTACGAGCGTGCGGCGGGGGACCCTTCTGACTTGGGAACAGATTGGCTCGGTCTAATGCTTGGAGATTATTAAAGGCAGAGCTATACTCCACTATCAAGTCTACAGATCTTTTATTTAGAAGATATGGTGCTCTAAATGCACAAAGAGCTCCCTGTCACCTTCACATTAAAGCCCCTAGTGCCTGGTAAATGGAATTATATAGCTGTCATCTCCTTTCCCCAAAGTTTTAAGAGTACAATGGGCTCATTTTTTCCCACTCCATCCCAGCTTCAGAACTAAGAGACCTACTTTGTATTGATTTAGAGTCTCGGAAATAAATAAACCTGCTTCTCCAATGTGATTCACAAGAAATTCATGATACACTATTGCATGATATATTTCAAGCTGCAGCTCCGGCTCTTTTTTCCCTTTGGTGAGTGATGGGGGAGGTGGGAGCTGGGGGGAGGTGGGGAGCTGACAGCCTGATGGTTATTGGGGATGGCTCCTGACTGCAAATCCACAGGCAGGTCCTGCTGGTGGAGACTCTCCCTGCTTCCATTTGGTGAGATCAGAGGGGGAAGGGGCAGAGAAGCAATCGCAGCTCACCTGGCAGGGAGCAGGGCAAGGTGCAGCCAGGGGCACGTGGGACTGCAGCTCCTGCTGGAGAGCACAGCCCCCCTCACAGACACAGGGGGAGCAGGGCTCCACAGCTGGTTCTGTCTGTCTGTCTGTCTGTCTGTCTGCAGCATCACACATTTTTGGTGGGAAGGTTTCTCCCACCTTGTCGTTACTGAGGAGGATTTGGGAAAATTTCTGGGTCGCAGCAGAAAAATCAAGTTTTGCAATCTTGAGAGCTGAACTACAAACTTGAGATCAGAGAGGTTCCAAAAGACCTCTGAAATATTTGCTGTACATATTAAAAATAAAAATTCATTTGGGAAGAAAATCAGCAGGGAAATAAACCCTGGACAACTTTTCATTCGACCCCAAAAATTCCTAAGGAGAAACTCATCCAAACTGATACTTTTTTCCTGAAGAGCTCCAGTTTCAGTGAAGTGGCATTTCCAAATGAAAAATGTCTTGTCAAAACCCCTGTGCCCCTCTCTCCTCTCCCTGCGTGTGTTTTGCTCAAGGTCACTCCCTCAGTCAGTGGTAAATCAAAAGGACTCAATACACTTTGCAAACTAAAATTACAGCCCCTATTCTGCATGGTGCCAACACCCATAAATCCCACCTGTCTCAGCCAGGGGTTCCCTAATCTAGATATGAACCCCAGAAACAATATTCATGGTTGTCTCCAACGTAAAGATCTTGGTCATTTCCTTTGTCACCTCCTGGAGCCCACAGAACCTTCTGGAACCTGTTACTCAGAGACCCTCGGGGCACAGGCTGCAGTGCAGGGACCTCTTCACCAGGACAGTGAAACTCTGAACACTTTGCAGAGTGAGTTTAGGTTTAGTCATGAGAAATGATGCAATTCTCCAGTGCTGTTCCTGCAGTTCCCATGTGTCAAGAATCACAGGGAATTTCTAAGGAAACACCCCAGGCTGGTCACCCCAACGTCCCCCTGGGAACAGCCCAAGAGGGATGGTCAGGACCAAAAATTCTGGGTTATGTTTGCTCCTGTGGAACATGAGGGAGCAGAATTAATGCTCCAGTGAGAACACAGCCTGCAGGATCCCCAGGAGCTGGGACACAGACCTGGGGAAGAGATCTGGACAGGCAGAAGATGGGCCACGATGGTAAACTCCTGTTTAGCAGAATTAAACACACACAGAGCCCCCACCCACAAAGAGAAACTGAGCAAGATCTGTATTAAAAATGATAGAAGGAGGGAGAATAAAAAAAGTCAACAGAAATCTATTAGACTTTCCTCCCTAAGCAAACACCAAGGGACTGATAATGGCATGCCTGGAACGTAAATTGTCTCTAATGGGAACAACACACAAATATCACCACTTAAAGAAAGGCAATTAAACCAAAAATGCAGCCACGGAGGGTGCTGGCTGTTTATCTGCACTGAGGCCAGGCATCCATCCTGCTTGCACCCACTGCTCCACACCCAGCAAGGACCTGTGTGCCACCAGCAGTGCCACCAGGCACAGCCCTGCAGCACCTCGAGCCTCTCGTGGCAGGGAAGAAAGGAGTGAGCCTGGCTTTGCTGGCTCTGGGCCATGGTGACCCACACCAGGGACACCTCCAGCAGCACCTGGCAGCTCTGGGAGCTGGAGAACACAACCTGAGCCCACCCTTGTTCTCAGCACCCCACGGCCACAAGCACCCAGGGCAGAGCAGAGGGGCCTGTCCTGCTCCCCAGGACTGGGAGGACCTTGGACAGCTCCAACCTCCACACGAGGAACCAGCACTCCATGCTGGTGAGTGTTCATTTCTGGTTGACACTCCCCACCCCTCCTTGCTTAGCATTCTCCAACAGCCTGCACCCATACAGATCCCCCAACAGTCCTGCTGAGCCACTACAGAATGATTCATATCATGCATTAATAATTATAATGCTCCTTTGAATGACAGGGCTGGCACTTGCTGCTCCAACTCACATGATTGCTCTCACATGATTGCTTTGATCTAATCCCAGGACTGGAGTCATCTGGAGCAGATACTGAGCTATCCCTGCCTTGAAGCTCAAAAAAAAAGAAAAGAAAAAAAGAGCTTTCCACACTACAAACCCCAAACATCATCAGGCTCACAGGGCTTTTATTTATTTTTGCAGATTGTGAAATTGAAGGGTAAATATTACTGTTGGCAATCACTGCCCAGCCTGTGTGAGCCTCCTGTTCCTCCCTGAGCTCCTCCAGGGAGCCTGAGAGCTGCCCAGACCTCTCTCACATGGGCACAGCCCCCTGAGCAGCCCTGACCTATTGTCTCATCCTGTTCTGGGAATCCCAGAGCATCCAAAAAATTCTGCAGCACAATTCAGGACAGAATCAGAAACACAGAGATTCTCTTCTGGCCTCGTGCAAAGGAATCCAACAAGACCAAACAACACTTTTTCATTTTGGCCCATTCTGGTCAAAAATGCCACCCCATGACCAGGCAGGGAAATGAAGCCCAAAGTGCTGAACTATGCCTGGAATGTTCCATATTTTAGTTTCTGAGCCCTCATCTTCCCTGCAGACTCCTGGCAGGTGGGATTGGTCCAGCTCACCCTCGGTGCTCTGAGCAAACCATGGGGAGCACAGGGCAAGTCAAGACCAGAGAGTTTGGGGGGAAATAAAGCTAAAACAGGAGGGGAACAAACCAGTGCTGGTTAGAATTCTGTCACCTCTGAGAGCTTTGGGGCAGCTCTTCATCCCCATCACAAAATGAACTGTCTGAGAGCCTGGTTGAACACCCACATCAACTGATGGGAATGCTGCTAGGAGCAGCTCCTGAAAGTCTCAGCTGAAGCTGGCTTCCCCTAGGAAAAGCCTAGAACACCCATCTGCAGGGCAAATGTGACTGAAAGCCACTATTTGTTTCCATTAACACAACAGCCTCCAAGACAGGATTTCTTTTAAACACAAAAGACAAGGAGGAGCAAACTGATTAAAAATAGGTCAGCAGCAGACTCTGGAACATCCTTGGGAGGGCTGAAATGGAATGTAGCCCTGGAAGCCTGAAGCACACGAGCAGGGCAGGAATTGGGAATGTCAGGCTCTTTGGTCTTACTTCCATCAAAAAGAAAACCCATGGAAATGGAGGTGCTGGCTCAGGGCACAGCACATCAGGTCTGAAATCACCCCGTGCTCAGGTTATGATGAGGGAGGGAGGGAGGGAGGAAGAAGAGGAGGAAGGTTTGGGGGTAGAAAAAGGGGGAGGCAGGGGAAGTTTAAAAAAAAAAATAAATAAAAATCTCTGCCTCAGCAAAAGTTTTCATTAAAATTTTAGACAAATGATCTCTGTGTCCTTCTCCCATGCTGCCTGGGGCTCCATGCTATTTCTATGCAAATAACAACCTCGTGGTTTATATCTTATTATTTCCACCGGAGCTGCGGCGACATGACCCGAGACGTGTGTGAGGTAGAGACAGCGACAGAGAGAGAGGGAGAGAAAGAGAGGGAAGGGAGGGAGGGAGATGGAGTGGCTGCTCGCTGAAGTGTGAAAAAATATTGTCAGGAGTGAGCAGCAAGAACAAAAAAAAAAAAGAAAAAAAAAAAAAAAAGAAAAAATTGCAGGGATAACGTGTTTATTTCAGCCCCTCTCCCCATGTGAACCAGCATCTTTTAAAATTCATTGGGCATCAGTCGATCATGCACAATCCATCTGCTTTCACTTTATCATTTGCATTTCATGCCTCCTGGCTTTTGATGTGCTGATACTTTGATGCAGTCAGGAGACGCGCATTATCATTATTTCAATTTGCAGGGGGGTCAGCGGGCTCGGCACACGCTCACCCGGAGCAGGGAAATGGCATCTCCACCCCTCCATCCACCCCCTGCTGAAATGCACTGGGGAGACAAAAGGGGCCAGCTGAAACACGGCCCCGTGTGCCCTGGGCTGGCACCGGGAGCATGGCACCTTCACCTGGGCATGGGGACAAAGCCAGCTCTGCCAGGGAATCCCTGCCCAGCCCCGGTGCATTCCCTGCCAGGGAAGGGGCTGCTGGGTGCTTTAACCCAGCTGTGACCCCAGGACGTGCCCCTGTGCTCACCAGCAGCACGCAGGAGCCAAGCCCAGAAGCCACCAGGAGCTGCAGCTCCAAGTGACACTGACCTTGAGCTCATCATCTGAGTTAGAGGTCACCCCTGGCTTTGGCAGCTGGACCTTTCCCCCTACACCTGAACCCTCAGGCTGCTTTTACATAATGATAATGAACAAGACCAGCAACAGCTCTGGCTGCACACAACGTTTGTCACCATTCCCCTCTGCTCCCTTTGTAAATTAGAAAGAATCCAGCGTTTCGCAGGGAAAAAAATAAAATTAAACAACTTCCCAGAAAGCCCTGCCTGCTCTCTGAAAGCCCAATTGTCTCCACTGCTGCAGAAACAGTTTCGTGCTGCACGTTCTGCTGGTGGAGAGGAGACATTTTGAAGATGTGCTTGCAGACACAAGAAGTGTCAGCTTTGTCCTGCACCCTCTAGGAACACACACATGTAAAAGTCACCAATGGAAAAACTGTCCCAGATCTCTGGCACCTGGAAAAGCTAAAGGTGGCAGATTCCATGTATGCATCTTTGTTTCAGCCATCAGCCCCTGCCAGCCCTGACTCCCCAGCTCCTGCAGGGGAATGAGCAGCACCAAGGCTGACTCCCTGCACACACAACAGCCACAACAGGCTTCCCCTTCTGGAGCCTCAGCCCTGGGAACGAGCAGGAACACACCCCATCCCACACCCCAACAGCCTCGGTGCTCCTGCAAGGGGACACGTTGCACAACTGGCCCCTGGCTGGCACTGACCACATCTCTGGCCCCAAAAAATTCCAAGTGGCCCTCTAAATCCCAGGGCCAAGTGTTTAACAGGTTTCAGAGAGCACAGGGAGAGCCTGAAGGCACTGCACGGCAGGAGGATGCCAATGGATCAGCATCCACTGCTTGCTCCAGATCCTCCAGAGGATCAGCCAGACTGAGCTCAGACATAGCCCTGGACACCAGCTCCCTGCTTCAAACACACATCTGGGACACAGCTGCAGCTGGATCCCTCCAAGAAGCCCCGAGCAGAACTGCAGGCACTGGAGACTGAGGATCCTCTGAAGCAGCAGATGTCACCCACAGCCAGGAGTGAGTGGGACTCCCAGGCTCCCACTGCCCAAGGGCAGGTGAACACTGCTGGGGCTCGCTGGCTAAGCTGGACAGGATGCAACAGGTTCCTCCCTCACCTTTAGGCAGGTAGAGGTTCAGAGCTGACACAAACATACCAAGATCCCAAGAGAGCAGGGAGGAGGGAAAGCGACACACGGGATTGCTGAGCCCACTGAAACTGTCAGGATGGGTGGGATAAATCCCCCCAGAAAGCAGCTCCTTCTGCCTGTGCCTGCTGGCAGAGGTCAGGTGCTTAATTCACTCCATACCCTTAATTTTCAAGTGCCTGAAATTTAGTGAGATCAATGGAGTCCTGTGAAAACAGGCACTGAGTGCAGGGGCAGGGAGTGCAGTGAAAGCTGGAAGAGGGGAGAGCTGAACAGCCTGGCCCTGCCATCTGGGAAACTCTGCAGGGCCCCGAGCCCCAGCAAGTGACAGCTGGAACCAGGCAACTCACTGCACTCCAGCAAGCACTAAACTGACTCAATTTCTTTTTAAAGGCTGGATCTTCAAATGCCTCTTTTCCTCCCATTGATGCAGGTGTGTGTGATGTGTGTAAGAGATCTAACTGAGGGTGCTGCAGCCTAGAGTTGATAGGATCAATGCTTCATTTTCTGCAGAGCCCCCTTTATTCAGGAGAATAATTCAACGAGAGCCTGTTTTCCTTTATCTCCCATTGTCAGGCAGGCACTCCTGGAAACGCAGCTTGCCATGGAGCACAGGCACCCCAGGTGCTGAGAGTGCCTGAGAACAAAGCTGCTCCATGGGGAAGGGCACTCACAGCACACAGCCCCAACTCCAGGGAAACAAAGCCCTCGGGGCAGCCACGGAGCAGAGTGGGCTGGGAGCCTGGCTGTGCCAGGCAGGGAGCTGCAGCCTGTGCCATTAATGGGCTTGGGGCAGCAAGGGAGAAAATCTGCCTCTGGAGCAGGGGAAAAAACCAGAGCCACTTGAGCAAGGAAGCTGTAAGTTTTCTTTGTAACAGCCCCAGCTATTCCTCCTGTCCCCACAGCTGAGATTTCCAGCAGGAGATCTCGCTCCCAGCCTGGAAAAATCAGCATCCAAGCTCCCCAGAACCAACACAATGCTGGGGCTGGCTGGAATTCAGGGCATTCTGAGCCATGTATTTTGGGACTTCCAGACCTTGGGAGCAGCCCTGGTTCCCCTCACTGCCCTCAGAGGCTGGGAGAAGGCGCTGCCTGGGATTCCACCCGTGCCCACAACCTCTGTGGAAAGCTGCTTCCCCTCCTCTGATCCAAGCATCCCGGGACTCCGTGAGCAGCCCCAGCTCCACCCTGAGGGCTGAGATGCAGGGACCCACCTTGTTGAGGGCCCCACAGCCCGTGAGGATGATGTGGGAGTTCTCCACCTGGATGGTTCTCTGGCCCAGCCGCACGATGTACGCGCCGATCCCGATGGCCCGACACGTCACCTGGGAAAAAAGGAAAGAGAAAGGGGAGAAAGGGAAAAAAAAAAAAAAAAAGAACAGCATTGATTTCTGTCTCTCCACACAGACCCAACCTATTGATTCAAACACTGAGATAGAACTAGGTGTGTTTGTAGTACAAGGCCATGAAATCTACCCTTGCCGGAAAATTCCAGAATCCGTTGCTTTGTAAAACACAGGATCTGGACATAAATGTGTTTTATTAAAAAATTTTAAAAAAAAATGATAAGCAGCAATTTCAGCAATTTTCAGACTGAGCAAATATGAGGCCAAATGCCTGAGGTGTTTCAGATTGAGTGTGGAGGGGACCCAGCCCTGCACTGGAGCCGGGAGCATTGCTCAAAGCCCACAGGAGCCCATCTCCATCAGCCAGAAGGCTGATCCCAGATGGATGCCTGGGATATCATCACAGGATTTTTAGCTGAAACAGACAATACATCTGAAGAATAGAAAGCAGTGGGGGATTACCAGGCTGATGGTGATAACACTATCATAGGCTAAAGATGATTCTCCAGCAATCATGCCAGATGCTCTGAGGTTCTCTACTCCAAGCCCGTCGTCCTTGCCGATAATATCCGTTATCTTGTACCTGAGGGAGACACAGACAGCCTCTGAGGCACAAGGTCCAGTGATTTGCTGAATCAGTTTGCTACAAAGAAAATGAAAAGTGACTAAACATCATTAAGGTTCCAAGGAGAAATGTGCATAAAGCCCGGGCCCATCCTGCAGCACCAGGGAACCTTCCCACAGGAGCAGCACTGCAAGGGGAAAGGCCAAGGGAGAGGAAGGCCTGGGAAAAGTGTCCTGAGGAGCAGGCTGGTTAATAGGAAAAAGGGAAAGAGAGGAAGGGAATGCAGGCAAAGGGAAAGAGGAAAAGAACAAGGATTCCGACGAGGCTCTCACCTTTTCTTCACTTCCCTCTTCCAGGCCTCCATCCCCTGTCCCTAGGGAATGCCCCAGCTGAGCACAAGGACATGCCCTGCATGCCCCAAGCACGAACAGAAAGCTTTCCACTCCTACCTGGACTCTCCATTTTCCTCCACGTGTTCACAGTGAACAGAGTTCAGGGCACTGACTTTCTTATAGTCTTGAGGAGTCAGGTACAGGTATTTGTATCCCTGCAGGGAAGAACAGCTCGTTCATCCCAGTCCCACCTGTAGCCCCCTCCTCATCCCCTGTAACCCCCTCCAGAAACAAACTTTCACAGGGACAGAATTAAATTCCACAGAGTGGTAAGAATATTCTCTCAACACTGGAGATGCAGCTGAGGCCAGTGAAAGCTGGGAATGCTGCAATATTTAGCTGGGAATGCTGCAATATTTAGCTGGGAATGCTGCAATATTTAGCTGGGAATGCTGCAGTATTTAGCACTAACTCCTTCTAGAAGCCAATCTGCTGCTTGGGAGGTGGTAAAATCCTGTCATGGACTGGTTTGGGTTAGAAAGGACCAGGGTGCTCCCAGCTTCATCCAGCTTAGCACTGGGCATTCACAGTGTTCCACATCCAGTACTGAGGAGAACCTTGGATGTGACACTCTGAAATGTTTAGCCCCATATTGTATTTGCAGGGACCCTCGTGGCAGGCAGGAATGATGAACCTGACTCCATCAGAAGGCTAATTTATTATTTTATGATACTATAATATATTAAAGAATACTATATATTCTAACTAAAGAATACAGAAAGGATACTTACACAATGCTAAAAAGATAATCATGAAAACTCATGAAAACTCGTGATAATCATGAAAACTCGTGAAAACTCGTGAAAACTCGTGAAAACTCGTGATAATCATGAAAATCATGAAAATCATGAAAACTCACGACTTTCCAGAGTCTCGACACAGCTTGGCACTGATTGGCCAATGAGTCAAAATAACTCACACCAGAAACCATCACCTGTGGGTGAACAGTCTCCAAACACATTCCACATGAGCAGAACACAGGAGAAGCAAATGAGATAAGAACTGTTTTCCTTTCCTCTGAGGCTTCTCAGCTTCCCAGGATAAAAATCCCGGGCGAGGGGATTCTTCAGACCCTGTGAACGCCACACCCCTGCCTCTGCCAGAAGAGGGGCTGCCACAAGCAGCTTCCTGTGGGCTGCTGCAGCGTTTCCCCCCGGGGCTCCTGCTCCCCCTCACCTTGTAGGGGTTGTCGGGGTCCTCCCAGGCCACGTGGAACATGTGCCGGATCTCCTCGGCCAGCCCGATCCGCGCCCCGCTGTTGGCAGCCACGTAGATGCGGGGGATGCCCTGAGCCCTGGCCAGCTCCGAGGCCCTGAGGAACAGCACGTCCTCCTGGGGCCCGAAGGAGCCGATTTTGTAGGTGATGTCATTGCCTATGACAATGATATCCCGGCCCTCTGGGTACTCCGGGGTCTTCAGGGTCATCTTCCAGGCCACCATCCCGATCTGCAGCCCAAGAGCAGAGAACAGCACAAAGTAAACGCTGGGTCTTCAAGGTGTGAGAGAAAGGAGCCACACAGGGATCGTTTCTCTCGTTTAAAGAACTCTCTTGGACTTGGCATTATTTTCCTGGGGATGACAGCAGCTCTGATGGGCTCTGCCAGTGAGCAGAGCTGGAAGCGCTTGATCCTTCCCACATTCCTTGGAGCACGTTCTGCACTGCTCTCACCCCACCAGGACACTCACACTGGTTCTCCCTCTCCCTGTTCAGGGGTTTGTCGCAGGTGCAACACGTCCCTCTCACAGGGAGCTGTGCATTCCCTGTGCTCCCAGGGTGAGGTGGGATGTGGGGCTGCACAGCATTCCTGACCACCTGCTCAGCCTTCCCAGGTATCACCCCACACCCTCATCCCCCTCACCCAACCCTCATTTTAACCCCCTTTTCATTTCATTGCTATCTCAAACATCCTTTCATTTCTTCCTCTCTTCCCTTTTCCCTTTTCCAGCTTCACAGCGGCTCCATCCCAAACCTGCCTGGCCAAGCAACACCTTTTGCCAAACGTTTTTCATTCCCAAAAATCAGGGGCTGATCTCTGCTGGACCATCTCCTGGAGGATCAGCATCCTTCCCTCCCTCCCTCCCCTGCCTGCCCCATCCCTCAGCTCTCTGCTGGCCCATCTCCTGGAGGATCAGCAGCATCCCTCCCTCCCTCCCCTGCCTGCCCCATCCCTCAGGCAGTGCTCGGGGCTCCGAGTGCCATTAACAGATGGGAACAGCAGCGTCCCTTGAAAGCCACATGCATCACCCAGTCCCCGCTTGCCCAAGGATCATAAGCCCTGAGTACACATTCCTCAAGCCGATTGCACATCCTCTGCAATCAGCAGGGCCGAGGCTCTCATTGTGGAGCCTCAGAATTCTGAGCATGATGAACTAAAGCGGGAGGGGGAGAGGCAGCACAGATAGATCTGTGCCATTTAATCCACATCCAAATGGCACAATACACAGCCCAGATCCAATCAGCATCTGCAATAAGATATGCCATAATAGGCTCATTAAAAAAAATAAAGAGGCAGAGGAATTAATCAAAGGGTCATTGGAAGTAAAGCAGGCAGCAATCCAAAAATATTACAGCCAGCTACTGGCAGATCCTTCCTTACACCTCCCCTTCCAAGAGCTGAGATTGCAAGTTAACAGAGTGTTTCAGTTCACCTTCTCCTTGGATTCCTCCACTCCTACTCAGACAAGTCAGAACAGAATAATCTTTTTGCCTCTGAACATTTGCAGAGCTACAGTTCCACCTCAGCATCCAACTGCAGGGTTTGGAACACAGAGATGCTGCAGCAGCTTCAAAGAAGGGAGCAAAAATCCCTGGAAGTTGTTTCCTTACAGCCACACTGACCCCATCAGCCAGGGCTGAGGGACCAGTGATGGACCAGGGCGTCCCCAGGGCTGGTCCCACACTCCATCCCACCCACAAGGCTGTAAGAGATTTTCCTCACTTTCAGCAGCTTGATGATTTTTGACCGCACAGGAAACAGGCCAATTTAAGGCATTTCTTATTTAGAAAATTCAGATTGTGACAGAGGTGTTGAAATAGTTTCCTAACCCAAGGTCATGGGTCCTCTACACCAGTAAAGTCTGTTTTGTCAGTGGTAACCAGTACAACAGAAACAACCTAGCCAGGGCACAAACCCCTGAAAACAGTTTACAGTTGACAAATATGGAGCAACCCTATATAGTTTAGGAAAAAAAAAATTAAAAGTGCACCACTATTAGCTTGGGTGTCTTTTGCCTCCCCAATTCATCACATGTTTTGTGCCATTTATCCAGTAATAAAAGCCACGGGGATCTGCACAACTAACGATTTTTTTTGCTATGAATTTGCTGGATTCAGTTGAGATTTATGGGCAGTGGAGAATGGTTTTCTATTCCACAAAAAAAAAAAAAATAAAATAAAGGAATAACAAGATTTTTAAGTTAACGGCAGCACTCCAAAAACTGGAGAGTTCCGAGTTTAATTAGCTGAGCTAATCACCTAAGAGCACTGGCAGGCAAGAGTAGGTGATGGTGAGCAGCCCTGGCTTTGGAACAGGCTCTGTTGAAGATGCAGCACAGTTTGGAAGTGCTGCTCCTGCCATGGCTCCATCCCCAGCACACCCAGGAGTGAAGAAGAGGCGGAGGAAAAATAAAAGCAGGAACCGTCTTATTTAACTGTTTTTATGTTGGCAAAATGATTTGTGCCCTGGTATTTCCATAAGAAGTGGGACCATTATTCTCCTGTAGGAACACATTTGGTTTGAAAAGTATCAGTGGGCAGCACGTGAAAATCAGAGGGGATGAATTATTCACCAGCCCCGATCAGAAGCGATCATTATTTCTGATGCTCCAAACTGTGATTAGGATTCAGAGCTCAGCTGTCATTTGCTCCCTGAACGGCCCCAGCCCCGCAGACACACGGAGATGACACCCAAGTTTCAGATGTATAATTTTACACACACCTTCTCCCACTCCATCCTGGCCTTAATGGAAGCATTAAGAGCCAGTACAAGGGGCGCGCTAACGAACGGCGCTCGTAAACGCCGCTCGCTTGACACCCAGTGTCAACACTAATCACGGCCTAAAATTAACACCAAAATTGACTTCAACATTAATTGCACTATCGATGGGAACAGTAATACACACACTGATGCAGTTCCAAATTGACTGCTGGTGGCAGGCAGAGCTGTTGACAGCAGGCACCGAGGGGAACGGGGAAGGAGCCGATCCCGGCTCCCTCCGGGAAGCACGGCAGGCTCCGGGCAGAGCAGAGCCAATGCCACAGGCAGCTGCTGCTGGGGACAGGGAGCTTTGCAGCCCCTTTCTGGCAGGTTCTGTAACTCCTGCAGAAGCACAGCCAACAGAATCACAAAACATCCTGAGCTGGAAGGGATCATCCAGTCCAACTCACAGCCCTGCACAGACATCCTGACAATCCCACCCTTTGCATCCCCAAGAGAATTGTCCAAACACTCCTGGAGCTCTGGCAGCCTTGACCACTCCCTGGGGAGCTCGTTCAGTGCTCCTCCACCCTCTGGGGGAAGAACCTTTTCCTGATATCCAACCTAAACCTTCCCCTGGCACAGCTCCAGCTGTTCCCTCAGGTCCTGTCACTGGGCACCAGAGAGATCAGGGCTGGTTTATTCTTCTTCCCTCACTACAGGATGGTGCTGAGCCTGGGGACTGAAGACC
Organism: Euphonia xanthogaster; assembly: GCA_034509185.1. Taxonomy (NCBI): domain Eukaryota; kingdom Metazoa; phylum Chordata; class Aves; order Passeriformes; family Fringillidae; genus Euphonia; species Euphonia xanthogaster. Next base: position 1,336,696 of record JAYDZK010000066.1, on the reverse strand, counting down.
AGGCTTCATTTTATCCATTCACATCCGAATTTGGGAAGCTGAATGTGGGTATTTCCTTGGTGCAGATGCAGCAATTTTGGCATTTCATCATCTGAATCTGCTGCCTGGAACTTCAGACCTCAAAGAGTGACTCTCTGCACTTACACTATACAGAGCTTTCACCTTTTTACCTGGAGCACGAGCCAGCTCCCAGGAAAAGGGCAGAGTGCACATGGCTTGCCAGAGGCATCCCAGCTCCGTGCCTTGACAAGGGTGGAGTGCCAAAAGCCAGGATTCCTTCTTGGCTCTGGAAAAGGTGTCCCTCAGCAATCCAAGCGTGGTGGTGGCAGCCCAGCCAAGCACGCTGGCACGAGCTGAGCAGTGGGAGGGAACAGCTCCAGCATGACACCAAGAGCTCAGGGAAAGGTGGCACAGAATCCCAGAACCACCCAGGTTTGGAAAAGACCTCCAAGATCATGGAGTCCAACCTGTGACCCATCCCCACTCATCACCCAGACCAGGGTGCCACTTCCAGTCATTCTTTGGACACCTCCAGGGATGGGGACTCCAAACCCCCCTGGGCAGCCCCTTCCAGTGCCTGAGCACCCTTTCCATGGAGAAATTCCTCCTGAAGTTACAGATGGGTAAAGACACATTACAGAGAGCAACAGACAACCTTCATCAGGGGCTTTCCTGTGGGCAAGAACATTCCTGTATCCATGTGACCCACATACACCTGTTCAAACACCTATATGAGCATAGAGAACAAAACTGTGCCACCTCTTCCATCCCTGGTCCTGGAAGGCTTGGATTTGGGGATTTGAAAACCCTCCAAGAAATCTGCAGCTCTCACTGCTGTTTTAATTCCCTGTGCCTGCCATAAAATGCAGGAACAGGGGGTGACAAAGCAGAACATGCAGCTCAGTGATGAAGCTGTGCTTGTATAAATGCATTAGCTACACCTTTCCGACTCTGGCAATCCAGGAAGCCACCAGAGCAGCACTCCAGGAGCCCTCTGCCATCCTGAATTTCCCCTGGCCAAACCTTCCCAGCTAGCCAGGAAAGGTGCAGCAGCCAAAGCTCCAGCCAGCAGCAGTGATTGTGGATTATTTCTGATCCTCGTGCTGCTGAGGAGGAAAAACTGTGACATCTAGTGCCAGTGGGGAAAATGACATTTTCCATGGGACCAGCAGAGGGATGAGGGGGATGTGGGGTGTTGCTGCAGGCCCTCCTTACATCACTTTCTCCTTGTCCTTGAAGATTAGTTGGGTCTTATCAGCAGCTGGTGCTTTCCTGGTGCCAGAGGATCAGGGGAAATTGTAGGCAAAACACATAAAGTGCTATAGAAAAGCATCCCAATGCCTGGCTCAGGACTGACAAGGAATATATTGAGTTCTGCAAGGGGCTGAGGGAATTACCTTTTCACACTGAGATTTGTGCTAATATGCTAATCTGGGGAACAAAGCCCTGGGCTTTGAAGGGGGTGTCACTGTGCTCCAGGTCTTGTCTCCAGCACGGTGATTTACACAGTGCTGGATACACTCCTGAACTGCTCTGTGCCCACCCAGCTCCCAGCTCTTTCAGAGCATTCCCCATTTTAGCACAGCCCCACAGCAGGGATGGAACAGGAGGAGGTTTAAGGCCCTTCCAACCCAAACCAGTCTGGCATTCTGTGACAAAGTGGAAAAAGAGGTGTCCTCTAGATGGCCAGAGGCTGGGGAAAGGCTCTGTTAGTGATGGTGCTGTGCCCCAAGGGCAGGGCAGGGCAGGGCCAGCAGCACAAGGACTGGGACCCTCTGCTCTGGAGCAGCCAGAGCAGACCAGGAATAAAGAGCAACTTGTATTTTCACACTCCATTAATTCCCTGGCTTCTTTGTTGAGACCACAGCAAAGAGCTAATTCCTGCAATGGTGTGGTGGGCTAGGGGAGTGGTCCCGAGCTACCAGGAAAACCCCTGGGATTGGGAGAAGCCTTGAGACCTCAAGACTGTCCTGAAAACACAGACAGATTTTTGCCCAAAATGCTGCTTGCAAACTCTGGCTGAACACAGATCTCCTGGATTTTATGCTGGTTTCTCAATTCCTCCCAGCAGCTCAGACACTCAGGGCTCTCAGCTCAGCTGAATGCTGCAACAGCAAGAGTGCCTTGACCCCTTTTCACTCGGAGGAAATGCAACTGTCAGGAAGGCCAAGCCCTGATCCCCCAGTGCCAGGCTCCCACTGGAAGGGTGGGAATGGCTCTGAGCCTCTGATCCAAAACAAGGAGAGCAGGAACCTGAATGTGCCCAACAACAGCAAGCACCACCTTTACCACAGACAGCAATGCCCAGCAGACATCTCCTCTTCACTAGAAAACACAATGGGCAATCTCTCCAATGACTTTCAATTCAGAGAATCAGCACCTTTTGCTGGCAAGAAAGAAAAATAATAATAAAAGCTCACATTTCCCTGAGAAGTTCCTATTTCACCTGTCAGCCAGCTCACTGGGACCAGCTCTGCATCTCTGGGGCACAGACTCAGAGTGGGAGGGACCTCAGAGCCCACCCAGTGCCACCCTTGCCATGGCAGGGACACCTTCCACTGTCCCAGGCTGCTCCAAGCCCATCCAGCCTGGCCTGGGCACTGCCAGGCATCCTTTACCAAATGTATCAGCCCTGGTTCAAGAAATAAGCACTCCCAGCTGTTTTCTGTCT
>JAYDZK010000066.1:1311476-1333925 GCA_034509185.1 Euphonia xanthogaster | reverse complement strand
GGGAGGGACCTCAGAGCCCACCCAGTGCCACCCCTGCCATGGCAGGGACACCTTCCACTGTCCCAGGCTGCTCCAAGCCCATCCAGCCTGGCCTGGGGCACTGCCAGGGTAGGGGAGCCCACAACCTCTACAACCCCTCTGGGCAAGAAGACATTTGATAGATCACATCAGACCAGATTAATTTAAATACCAGCACCCCACACACCTCAACAGCCATGTGATTTCTTTACAGGTCGAGCACAACCAAGTCTACCAAGGGTTAAAAAAAATCTCCTAATTTTTTTTTTTTTTGGTGGTCTTTGGGTACAGAATCTCTTATAATAAGACTATTTGTATTCATACTGGCAGAGTAAACACTACATGTTCATGCCCAGGCAGCTCTGTGCTTGTAATTTCAGCAAGAACAGAGCGACGTCCCTGAGGGACTCTGCTATTTCCCCAGCCACCATCCACTCCAACGCTGAATGAGAGCAGGGAAAGAGAGAAAGATGATGGCACAAGGCTCCCCAGCAGCCTCAGCCTGCACTGGGATCGCAGGGAATAGCTCATTCCAGCGTTAATCAGACCAGTTCAAACATTTCTCCTCAAGTCCAGCAGAAGACAAGGCTGCAGCGACCCCACAGACACCATCAGGGGTAATTTGCAAAAATCGTATTCTAAACCTTCCCCCCTGACAAGATCCATGCAGGAAATGGTGAGGAAAGCCTCTGTTTCCTTGCATCCCTACCCTGATGGGTTTAACAGAGCCTTTGCAAGCCTTAAGCTGTGTGTTTAGGAAAATACAGTTCAACGACACCAAGAAAAAATAAATGATACCATCACTTAGAGCTGGTCAAATTTAAATTACGTCCTAATTCCCACAAAAATAACCACCACATCTTCTCGTGGTTCTCTTTACTCTGCAGTCATTCCAAAGCTGCAATTTTTTTGCACCCAGTAAAACCCCACTGTGACAGCAAAGGCTCCTCCTGCTCGAGCTCCAGGAGTGCCTCTGCCACCCCCAGCACCAGCTCCTTGTAACTCTTGAGCAAATCCTGCTCTAGAGTGGGAGGTTCCACACACCTGGATACAAACTGTGTGGGGAGGATGGAAATGGAAGCATAAAACAGATTTTTCTGTGGTTAGGGTTTTTCTCAGCAAATGAAAATATTTCTGTTTAGTCTTGTAAAACACATTATGCTCAAATACAAACCCCAGTTACCTGGAACAGCTGAATGAGCATTTTTTAATTATGAAGGAAGCCCAGCATAGGCACAGGTTTGAAATGGAATCATCATTTACTACGGAAGTTAAAATACCCATTGTAGGGAAGGTATTAATTTTTAATGAAACAAAAACCTCATTTTCAAGAGTGAGATTCCATCTGTGAAAGGCTGAGCGAATGGAGTTTGTGCCGGGCTGGTAAATTTTCATGACCATGGCCAAACCCAGCCCAAAGCACAAGGCCCTGTGGGGCAGGGAGGGAAGGAAGGGGCACTTGCCTCGTTTCCTCCTGGCAGCCTGTTCATGTGCACCAGCTGGCCCTGGTCATCCAGCACCAGCTCCGTGTAGGTCAGGATGTCGGAGGGCAGCGGGGTGGGAGGCAGGAAGGCGTGCTCGTTCATGGAGCTCCACAGCTTGATCAGAGACTGGAGGGCAAGGAGCAATCCTCATTAGCAATGCCACCCGTAAACATTTACGTTCAATCCGCTCCAGTGTGGCATTCCCAGCAGAATCTGGGGTCGTTCCCAACTCAGGACATGCTGAAATATCCCTCCTGCCAGCGTGACTGACGGTGTTCCAGGGATAGCACCTGCTCTGGGATTTGAATCGTCAAACAGGTTCCCCCAAAGTGAGATGTGAATGAGGTGGTTCAGGAGAGAACCCAGGAAATCAGAAACACAACCTAGGAAGGGCAAGGTGGGAAAACAAACAGCAACAAGAGAGGGGAGATGGTTTATGTTTCACCCTCTGCTGTTGGACTCACTGATGGAACTCCAGCAGCAGTTTATCCTAATTTCATTCCAAGTAGATTCAATCCACAGCTGATATTCCCTGGGGATCACTGCCAGCCCCTCCAGGCCCCTGGCTCCCCTGACAATCAGGATGGCAAAGACACAAGCAACAAGAAGAGCCCAAATACTCACCTGCCTGAACATCTCAGGAATGTCATAGACATAGGATGTCCCTAAAGTCTGTGCCTGGAACCTCTTGGACTGCAGCAGGTCTTTGGTCACGTAGGGAGTGTTGATCAGCATCCCATGGAGTGGTCCCTGCTTGTCTCCATACGCCTGGAACATGATCTGCAGGACAAACCAGGGGTTCTGTACACTGAGCTGACCCAGACCTTACCAAAAACCCCCGGGCTGCTCCAGCCTGCTTGTCCCTGCCCTCTGCAAGGCTGCCCATGCTGGCACGGCCAGGCTCCAGCACTCCCTGCTGCCCTTTGGGGACACCTCAGGACCGCCACGGCACCATCCCGGCACCCCGCACTCACTGCCCATCCCAGAGGAGCCCAGAGCACACAGGGCCCATCCCCAGCACAAACTGGGGCCTGAGAGGAGCTCCCAGTCCCCAGCAGCTCCCCTGACCCCCTGTGTGTGCCCATGGATGCTGACAGCAGCCAGGAGAGCTCCGCTATCCATGGAGCGGGATCCGCGGCCGCCAGCCGGGTCGAGACTTGCATATGTCACGGGGCTTGAAGTTTTGATATTGGAAGTTTAGAAGATTTTCCCAGAGTAGCAAGATGAATTATCAACTGCCGTGCTTCTTGGCACTGTATGTTCTGGGCAGGCAGGGCTTGGAAGGGAAGCTTTTCAAGGGAGAAACAGGAGGAGATAAAAACGGGATAAAAACGCCTTAAATGGCACAAACGCTGTTCAACAGGGACACAGTTGGCAGGAGGGACATGATCAGGATGTGTTTAACAGAACTGAGCTAATTGAAGAGGAATCAATTAAAGAATTACACAAAATTCGGTAAAGCCTATTTTTATTTTTAGATAAAACCAGTGGTTTATGCTCTCTTCAGGCTGCACAAACATTGATTTGGGAGGCAGCTTCTTTAATGGGAGAAGCATTTGTTCAGGATAATGAGTGTTTGTGACAATGCCTGTCTTGGGATCTGTCAGGATCTGCACTTGGAAATTCTCCTTAAAGCTCTGGAAAGCTCCACAGCAGCTCTGAAGGGAACTGGAGAAGTCTGTGCTGAGCATCACCACTTATCACTACTGAGAAACAAGAGAGCAGGGTCATTCTCTCACCATGCAGCCATCTTCCCGTTCTTCTGAAGTCATGAAAGTACCCAGCACATCAGAAATATCTGATTTTTTTTATTTTTTGAAAGATTTCTCTAAGTTTAAAAGAACCCTCTGAAAACACAGGAGAAATTCCCAGATCTGAAGTCATCCTATAAACCTCCATCATGAGGGGAAAGCTTCCTAAAAATATCAATATATTTTTCTACTAAAATGTGGTTAATATTCTGGAAAACAAACCAAATTTAATACTGGAAAGTTGCTAAAGCCTCACACACCCACACGAGCCCATTCCCCAAGCTTAAAATAACACAGCTCATCAGTTCAGAGTTCACTTGTGACCTTCACAAGTGACTGACCCAACTCAAGGGTTAAGCTGAGCTGCTGGAGATTATTAAAATGTTCTTTTCTTTCCTCCTCTCCTCTCAAAGGCAGGAATGAGGTGAAACACACTGACACTATCTGCTCTGGGATCTCAGAGCTGGATGGACTCCACGGCCAGCAGCTCGCTGGAAAAATTAAATGGAAAAAGGGGGAGAAAGGTGACTCAGCACTTTGTGTTCTACATTCACAGTGCCCAAGTGATTTATTCTGCTGCTTCTCCGGCCTGGCAGAGAGATGATTACAGAGGGAGATGTAAACATTTCTCTATTTAAATATTTTCCATGCATCCCATGCTCCATGGATTTTAGCATATGTAGGTATTTCAGTTAACCACACTGTTCCCATACCATGGAAAAGAGAAATACCACAACAGCCACAACCATTCCAAAAGATCCCATTACACTTCAGAAAAAATGATATAAAAGCACCTTCCATAGTTTTATATCTTCCTACCCAGGTCATCCCTTATATCTCTAGAATTTAAAGGACACCTTCACAGGTTTTCTTCTACCTACTCAGAAAAATGTATAATTAATAATATTTTTTATTACAACCCACAGGATGAGCATCAGCAGTGATTCCTCTTCTAGTACTTTTTTGAGCACTCTGAGGAAAACTGTTTGGGAAAACAGCTGCCCAAATGACTGAGGGCATGTATGAAACAACCAGAAATCCTGACTGATTTAATTGCTCACTTTCTCACATCTGCTGCTGCAAGTTTTATCTTTACATTCTCCTTCCTTTGGCTAAGCTGAATGGCAATTTTGTGCTGAATTAAAATGCATTGAGGGGCTTGAAGCAACCTGGTCTAGTGGAAGGGGTCTGTGTGAGGATGTGCCACTTCATCCCTGCACTGCCTTCATTTCCTTGTGCCTCTGCGCCCTTCAGCACAGAGAGTTCAACATTCCCAGCACCCAGGACTCCAACATCCATGCCCAGGGCAGGGGGTTGGAACAGGAGGAGCTCCAAGGTGCCTCCCAACCCAACCCATTCTGTGATTCCCTGGAAACACCACAACCCCCAGAGGAGCTCCACCAGGTGGAACACGTCCCCTTCCCGACGTTCCCACCTGGCCCTGCATCCCCAGGGACGTACCTGTCCCGTCCTGGAGTCTGTCACCTCCTTGTAGAGGCTGATGTCCAGGTAGTAGCCCGACTCGTTGGTGAGGAAGAGGCGGATGGGGATGGCCTTCCCCGTGGGCGTCAGGCGGATGTTGATCTTCAGCTCGGCCTGCAGCACGCGCAGCTTCCAGAGGCGGCTGCCGTAGCGCATCACCATGGAGCGCACCGACTCCTCGATCTGCACGGGGCAGAAGGGGAAAAGCCTTCCTCAGCAGGGCTCTGAGAGTTCCCCTGCAGGGCTGAGACGTGGCCCTGCCTGTGCCAGGGCTCTAAGGTCCCTTCCAACCCAACCCAACCCAACCCATCCTGGGATTTTCCAGAGGCGGCTGCCGTAGCGCATCACCATGGAGCGCACCGACTCCTCGATCTGCACACAGGGGAGGGAAAAGCCTTCCTCAGCAGGGATGGGGGGGAAAAGGGGAAAAGCTTTCCTCAGCAGGGCTGGGAGGTGGCCCTGCCTGCGCCAGGGCTGCAGTGAGATGGCCTCTAAGGTCCCTTCCAAGCCAAACCATTCTGGGATTCTTCCTGGATCCATCACTGCTCTGTGTCCCCCCTCCTCCATCCCACGGCTCCAAGGTGGTGAAGAAGCACCAGCACAGGGTGCCAGTGCAGTTACAGGACCTTGGTGACCTGTCCCTCCTCATCCTAAACCTTGAGGCAGGCAGGAACTCCACCTGGGGACTGATGTAGTGGGACAGTGCTGGATTCACACCCCTGCTTCCTCATGGCACACGGAACCACAAAATCATTAAGGTGGAAAAAGACCTTGGTGATCATCAAGCCCAACCAGCACACCCCAGCCCAGCACAGGGAGCCCCTGCCTCCCCCTGCACAGGCACTGCTCACACCTGGGAACTACAGAATCCAGGGAAGCCAAATCCTTGGCAAGCAGTTCTGCAGCCCTTGTATGCACAATAATCACATTTCGCTGCCTGCACGGAGCTTTAAATCAACAAAGCAATTACCACTTGGAGCTGGGCCTTGTGCTCTTCTATTAAACTTTATAAAATACCACTGTGGGCAAAGCACATATTAAAAGAAGGCAATTTATAGGCTGGGTTAAGCATTTTTCCCAAAAAAAGTCTCTTTTGCACAGCAGCTCAAGGAAAAGCCATGGTTTGTATCTGAGGGCAGCCCAACTTCCAGGGATGAATATTCCAGCTTCTTCTGAACTTCCTGGGAACCAACGGCTCTGGATGCACCGGGAAAGGTCCATCCAAAAGGGATTTAAGCCACCAATTTTTAATCATGATTTAAAAGTCAGCAAGCAAGAGAGAGTTATTTTGATACCCAATTCATCTTTATAACTTTCGGCTGTTCTCCTCAGGAAAGGTCAGCTCTCATCTTTGGGTACCCATGAACTGAATGCCGATTTCCAGCTAAATTCAGCCTGGGCTTGGCACTTGCTTTGTGGTGATTCTGCTAGCCACAAACATCCTTTATGCCCAAACACCTTCATTTGTGCCTCTACAAAGCTTAACGTTCATTTATTTGCAACGTTCATCGCTGTGGTTTTGTACCAGAGGCTGAAAATGAGGCACTTTTGTAGCTGAATTTACAGATTCTTTTTAAGCCCCTAATTTATCTCATGTTTTATTGGGATGGAATCTGAACTTTTGCAACAAACAGAAGATCTGCTTCCTTATTAAAACTGCTTACCTCAAACACACAACGAAAAAACGGGTTTAGTTTCAAACACAAAACACATCTCTAATAATTGTCCCTCAGTTTACACAAAGTTGAACTGCTCAACGAAATGGTTTTAAAGTGCCAGAGGGCAGGGTTGGATGGGATATTGGGAAGAAATTCCTGACTGTGAGGGTGGGGAGGCCCTGGCAAAGGCTGGAAGTGTCCAAGGCCAGGCTGGATGCGGCTTGGAACAACCTGGGACAGTGGAAGGTGCCAGGGTTGGAACAGGATGAGCTTTAATGTCCCTCCCACCCCAAACCACTCCACGATTCTGTGATTCCAGGAACAGAAAACCTTTTAGTTCTGACAAGCGAAGCCCTGGAAGGACAAGCAGCCCCGAGCTGGGGGGAGCTCCCACCTTGGAGGGGTCCATGATGACGGTGGGCACGAAGTTGAGGAAGATGTGGTTGCAGTCGGTGCGCACGTTGGTGTTGTTGAAGGCCACCTCCAGCTCATCCATGGCCTCCAGCAGCAAACGCTCCCCCTCGTTCTGCAGGTACTCGAAGGAGGCTTCCTGCCAGAAGTGCCAACAAACCACTGAGTTGTGACTCACAAATCACTGCCCCACAGGGCAAGGGCTGGAGAGCTGCAGGAGGGTGTGATGGAGAGGGAAAACCCCATGTGCAGCCCTGGGGCAGATCCACCCCCAGCACAGAGCCAGTGCTCCCAGTGCCTGGATCCCACCCCTGCCTGCCCTGTGCCCTCCTTCAGCTCAGAGTAAATCTGAAACCACCCAGGGCAAGCTGCCTCAAGATCTGAGGATTTATGACTCTCATCTTGGGCCCCTGGAAAACCTCCCTGGAGCACAGGAACACCAGGACTCCAAAGGGCTGGTTCTGAGAGCAGCACCAGCAAGGAGAGGGCACAACCCCAGCCCTCCCTACAGGCAATGGCCACTTTTGGGTCCTGCAGCTCCCTAGGGTGACCCTGGCTTTCACTCCCAGCCTTGCACAGGGACAAACCCACCTTGGTCACCAGGTCCGAGTGCCTGATGATGGCCCTGACGAAGAACCTGTAGTCTGTGACCTCTGTGCCCACCTCCACCTTGGCAGCCCCCAGGTAGAGGTGCATCTTGTGGTTGGCACAGGGGATGGCCGTGAGGTCGAAGTTCCTCATGCGGTTCAGCTCCAGCTGGAAGGCCAGGGCAGGCTCCAGGTGCCGGTAGATCCTGTCCTCCTCGAACTGCAGGGCCAGGGGCACAGCACAGCGTGGGAAAGGGGGCATGGGAAAGGTGAAACGCTCAGGGGAGAGCTCCACAGCACCCCTTAGGAAACTTCACTTTTAATTCGAGCTCTAAAAGTTCAAACAAATACAACCCAGGGGCTTCTGTCTCACGCAGCACTGGGAGCTGTGAAATTGGTGAATAACACAAATTGCAGGACAGCAAGTTCTCGAGCCCACCTCCCTCAAAAACCCCTCTTTTCCACAGAAACCAGAAGGTTTTTGTCCTGATTCTGAGTAGTGAATCACTGCATGAAGGAAGGACAAAGCCAACACTTGGAGAGAAGTATTGAAAATATCCAACTCACCTTATCCCGGGCACGGAAGGTGAAGAACTTTGGGAATTCCCTCTGTTTGAAAATGAAAACAACAGTGTTAGTGCTCCCAAAGCAAGCACTGACGTCCCCAGAGTGCTCTCAGGCCACTCCTGGGGCAGCACCACAGCACAGGAGGTGACACAAGCTGTCCCCAGCTACTTCCTCAACATCACAAAGGTGGTGGAAAATCAAGTCACCCTCAAGACAGCAGAGGCAGCTTAAACCTGCCCTCACTAACACAAGAGGCTGCTTGATTGGCTTTTGATTATTATTGTCAGTTATTAACAGATAACAAAGAAGTGTCCAGACAGTAGAGTGAAACCTTTTCTAGATCTGTTATGATTAAAATTCCAGTGGAAACATCTGGAGTGATAGGAACACTCTGTTGTGGACGCAGATGTACACAGAACAATGATCTTATTCTACAGCTCTCTGCATACCATTACTGCCAGGAATACTCTCTTCCCAAGGAAATCTGGGAGTTGCAACCAAATAACTTTATTCTCCTGTATGGAGCAGCAAAATCATTACAAAAATCCCCCCCACACCACTCAGTTTCTCTGGTTTTCTGTTGCACAGATAAAACCCTGGCAGAGCCTGGAGAGTTTTTTGAAATAGTGTACAAATCTCAGATGGAGAGAGGAAGCCTAGGCAGCATCCTGTCCCTCCAGTTCCAGCCAGGCTGGTCCATCCCCTCCTCTGGAATTGGGGTTTGACTGGGCAGGGCTTTGGTCAGTGCTCTGCACCACGTGGGAACTCTGCTGCCTGTGCTGAAGGTGACCTGAGGGGACACACACAACTCACCAGAACTGGCTCACTAAGCAAAAAACAGGGAATCTGACCTGGAGCCACTGAATCCCTGGCTCCCATTCCATTACCCATGAAAGATGAACAACCCCAGCTGCAGGGAGTGCGGCAGCCAGTGACACTGCACGAGCCACCACTGAGCAACACAGATTTTTAGGCTAAAAGGACTATTCCAGTCAGTCATCTTCCTTCCCTCCTAGGTAAAGCAGCCCCCAGACCTGCCCTGACGACTCTCAGTTGAGCAGAACAACTTGTGTTTGCCTGGAAACTCTCCCAAAATAAGCAGTGGTACGAGGAATGCTGCCTAAAAATTCAGGCTCACTCGATATTTCAATTGTCTGTGAGCATCATCTTAGAAAAAGCCCCTTCCATGTTTCCTGACTTCTCCCAGTCCCTCCTACCTGTCCCCCTCTGCAGGCTGCCAGCTTCTCCCACCATCTCCAGGCTCATTCCACCACTAATGGAATTGCTTCCAGGGCACCTCACTGGTGTGGTGGGCAAATATCATAATTAGATGTGCACACACACAAAAATCCTCAGTGCCCTGGTACCAAAATCCAAAAGAGTGCTCCATTTCCTAGGCAGAAGAATTATACCCCTGCTGTGTTCTAATCAACCAACCATCATCAAGACAATCAAAATAATTTGCCTAAATTAGCCAATCAAGACACCCTGCAAACTGCAGAATGCAAAAAGCTGCACCAGAAATCATCAGAGTTGATTATTATACTAATAATCACGTTAAAAACCTAATGAGATGAGGAAATTGGAAGCTTGCTGGAGCAACTCTCTATTACCTCAACATGCTGGGAACTAATTATATAGACTGTAATTAAAACAAAAACAAACCCGAGCCCAGGCCTGGCTAAGTTAGGAGCTGGTCCAGTAATGGAGGGGCTGGGAGAGCAGACAGCCACAAAGACTGGCAGAGCAGCTCCCAAGTGCTCCAGGAACTTTGCAGCCAGATGAGCCCACGCTGAGGGTGCAGGCAGAGCCTGGGGATGGATCCTTCTGCTCTGTGCCTCCTTTCTGACCTCTGACACACCCACAGCACTTACTCAGCAACTCTCATTTTTCAATGCCCTTTCTGTTCTCCAAAACTTCCTTTTTCTTGCTAAATGCCCCAAAAGACTCTCCACAAAATCCAGTTGCCTAAGCTGTTGACTGAGGCCTCTGTACCTGTACTGTGAGCAACAATTCCCACGTGGAGACAGCTTCAAACACTATTTCTGCTGATTTTTAAACCAGTTTTCCCTTCATAAGCCTTCCCAGACCAGCTGTGTTGAGCACAGGGGGAATTTCTTGCACTTCAAAGGCTCCTGACAACTTCCAGAATTGCAAAGTTGATACCCAAGAGATAAAAATCTGGTTTATGCCTTACATTGCCACCTAAACCAGACCTGATGCCCAGGCCCTGGGGAAAGAAGTAATTCTCAGCAGTAAGAGCATCAAACATTTCCCACACCACAAAACCACTCTGCAAAATTGAACAAGTCCCTTCAGTGACTGAGTTATTTTAAAATCAGTAAGAAGCCAAAAGAAATCACCACACTACAGAGGAAATGCAAAGGTTTCACTGACAATTGCACTTTGGAACAGAGAGGGAACACAAGGCAACACTGAAACACAAGGAAAACAAGGAAAGCTTTGTCAGTGTGGCTTCCTGAGCTCAGCCAGGTACCCAGGGACACTCAGAGCCCCAGGGGCCCCTCTCAATGCCACGGGCACAGCCTGGGTTTGCAGCCAGATTTCCAAATAAAGACTTGAACGCTTCACTCTGACAGAGTGTGGGCATTAAATGCCTGCCTGAGATCCAAACGAGGAGGCCAGAGCCCCCTGGGTGTCTCCTGGCCTCACAGCAGGAATGCCACCGTGCTCCAGGCCCTTTTTACTTACATGGAATCTCTGATCCACCTCATAGTTGACCTGTTTCCTGAAGTCCTTACAAACGAAACATACACACATAGGAAGAAAAAAAAAAGCAGAAGACAGCTAGCAATTAGGATTAAAATCAAAAATTAATTAATTCATTAATTCAAGAGGTGTCAACATTGCTTACAATTGTAAATTAATTCTCTTAAGCGAATTCATGAAAACCAGCTCAAGTTTTAGAGGACAAAACAGTGAAGAGAGAACTAAATGCAGCATTTAATTTGGGGGAAAACATGTCAGATGCCAAGGGCAGAAGGAGCTGGAAAGCAGGGGGGTGTGAGCACCAGGAGAGACGTGGCAATACCTTCTGTGCTACGAGGAACGTCAGCCTCCGAATGCCGTGCTCAATCAGGACTGACTTCTGCAAAAACAAGGGAGAAACAGGTGACTGGAGTGCAGGAAAAGAACAGACTGAAGCAGGCTGGAGCCCTCTGTGAAGTGAAGAAGCTCTGCAGACCCTTCTGAGTCCCTGCTCCCCTTCAGCCTCCTCGGAGGGAGGATTTCCCACCTGCTGCTCCTTCAGCAGCACAAACGCCCAAATCCCTTCCCCCCGAGCAGGGAAGTGACTGAATCACAGAACAGTGAGCTCAGGCTGAGCCTGGCCAGGCAGGAGTGCAGGAGGGTCACCCCCAAATGGTGCAGGAAATATCCTTGTTCATTTGCCAGGATTGCCTTTTGAAGGGAGCACGCTGCGGAAGGGGTAAGGTCATGGAAAATGATGGAAAAGGAGTTTTAAAGGAAAATGATGGAAAAGGAGTTTTAAAGGAGCTAACCCATGGAAGATGTGGCTCATGGCTGCCTTTGGCATGGTGAGCTCGTGGATTACCCAGTCCAAAGCACACATCCAGGCTCCCAGCCTGGAGAAGGCTTTGGGGGGGCTCACTGTCACCTCCCAGTCCTTTCAGGGCATTAAAACAGAAGGGAGAGGAACTTTTAGTGTGGGCAGAGAGGCACATGACACGAATTAGATGAACGAGGGCTAGATGGGATGCCAGGCAGGGCCTTGAGGTCCCTTCCAACCCAAACCATCCTGAGACTCCAGGATTCCACACTGCAAAGGTGCTGCAAGTCAGATGCCAGGGATTTCTTTCAAGCAGATCACAGACTATCCGTGCTGGCTGCCTCTCCCTCACACTCCCCTCTCAGAAATCCTCACAAGGATTTGCCACAGCACTGATCCTTTCAAGTGCTAAGATCTCATAATTCTCTCTTTTTCAAACTTTTCTCCTTCCTCCTCCCTCTTCCAATTTAAAAGCAAGGAACACAAGAAGGAACAACAGCTCAGCTCAAGCAGGAGCAAACCAGCCCCTCTCTGCACAGACTGTGATGTTTCACTAAGGTTAAGCCCTCTGAAAATGAGCAGCAGTGACTATATTCATGGCAAGAGGAAGAAAATAACTTTAATAATGCCATGATTTAAAAAGCAAAAATTGTTATTGCTTTTAAAATTCCACAAGTGGCAGACAATAACAGCAGAGCAACAGGATTCTGATTACATGGTAATAATGTGGGTCTCCCAGCAAGGCCACAGCTATTAGAGAGCGATTAGCCATCAGCACCTGGAGAAACTCCATTTCCACTGACTGCCTCAATCTCCTCCACAAGTCATTTACAAGTATATGATCCTAATTTCTATTAAAAAAGCCACACACAACATGCTGGGACTGGAAGATTATTTGGACAATTTGGATCAACCTATTTGATAGTTTAATGTGGTTTTGGATTTATTTTTTTTTTTAATATATTTTATTTCTTTCCTTTTATCCCCTCCCATAAAACGCCTGGAGCATGATCAAGCAGATGAAAAGCAGAACTAGTTTTAATTCTTGGATTTGATTGTTTTCCCTGTTTAAAGAGACAGGAGGCTGCTGAAGCCATGTGGATGCCAGTCCCATTCTGGAACCCCTGATTTCTGCAGGGTGTGTTCCCACATCCCACACTGGGAAGCTGGAGCTGCTCTTTCAGTGCTCCCAAAACCAGAGCAGCACCAGGATCCCAGCTCCTGGTGGGATTTTCAGCCCCACAAACCAGTGGAGCTCTTCACACCACAGAAAAGCAGGTGCAGGCAGAGCCCAGAGGGGACACAAGGAGGCTGTTCCCAACCCAGGTGTCCCACAGCTGACCCAGCACTGACATTTGGGACTCTGAAGTGAATCCCACACTCAGAAAGGAGCAACAGAACATGCTAAATAATTCCTCCTCGTGCCAGGAACGTTGTGTAAGGTGGATGCTCCAGCCCCCTAACAAGGGCAATAAACTTTAATTGCATTAGGACTATGGGGATACACAAATACAGGACATTTTAATGTCATTTTACATGGTTCTGTTGCCCACCCGACAACTGCATCACCAGGGAAAGGGACAGAACACATCTTTCAGTTACTGAAGATTCACCTGCTGTGTTTAAAACCTTCCAACTCTTTGATCCCATCAAAAATTAAAGGGAAGAAGTCCTGACCTGAGAGATTAGCAGGAGAAACAATGACCTGGTGCCTTGAGGAAGGTGCAGCTACACCCACTCAAAGAAACAGGAAGGCTCCAGGGGGGATAAATCAAGGCTGTGCCTGCAGCATGTTTGCTTTGAAGCCAAACCAAAGCACCCCAGGCCTAGGGAGCACGGAGGCAGCTCTCCCCAAGCTGTCCTGCCCCACGCAGAGGCAGAGGGCTGCAGGAGCTCACCTTGCTCTGGGTGAACTCCCTGAACATGGCAGCCAGGCCGTCGTCGTCCACGTCGCCGTCGGTTTTGATGGCCACGTTGAGGATGTGGATGGGCTCCTCCCGGGCACTCTGCAAGCACAGGGGAAGGGTCCCCAGGGGTCAGTAAAGAGCAGCTGAGCTCCTCAGAACAGGCTCCCCAAGCCCAACTCTAGAGATGCTCCGGGGGAAAGGAACTCGGAGGAGCACCGGGGAAAACCGAGGGAAATCCTTGAGCAAACAGCCTCAGAAATGTGCAGTTTCACAGAAGCCAAGGTCCACAAACATCAGACAGGAGCCTCCTTGGGAGAATTCAAGTCTGAGGATGAGACAGGGCGCGGGGTCAGGGCCTCTCTTTACCAGATGCAGCACAAGGACAGGAGAGGACTTTGGCATCGAGGAAAGTAATTAAATTACTCCAAGGGTAGGGGCAAAACAGTGTGGGTTTCTGCATCTACAACAACATGAAATAATGTGGAAACATCAATTCCATTTGAGCTCCAAGGAATTACAAATTCAGCCTCCAGGAGCCTGTGATTAACTGGGAAAAACTGAGACTGGACAGGAAATTACCCTGGTGAGGTGAGGGGGATGCAGAGAGAGGGATCTGAGGACATTAAGGTTGACAGTAATATTCTGGAAAAGGCTACAGTGCTTCCACACATCAGGATCAATGGATCAGTGGAAAACAAAGCCCTGTCCTGGACACAGGCTATATTCCAGCAGAGCTTCCCACGCTTGTGGAGCAGCTACCCGTGTCTCTAAGGGAAACTGGCCTTCTATCCCTACGGATTAGGGACCACCTGCTTCCTCTGCACCTGTTCTCCACATCTCCGCAGAAACTGAGCGGCTCCACTCAGCTTTTCCTCCCCAAAACAGCTCCAAGAAGTAGAACAGAGGGAAGAGTCAGGATTTAAGGGGACTGGGGAGGGTGTAAGACAGGAAGCACAGCAAGTCAGACGTAGGACAAAGACAGCTGAAGATGCAGTTCAACATCCTGGTGCAGAGAGAGGGCCTGGAGACTTAATGGCAGGTTTAAACTCTGTTATGGTGCTGTGGACCCAGGAATTGTGCTGATGCTAAAAGCCATAAAGTAAATTTACATGGAGAGCAAGAGCTGAGCTGCAGCTTTAGAACAGAGCTGGAAGCGGCCGCCCACGCCGAGTCACCTGCTGTGGAACAAGCAGGCAAATCACAGCCATAAATACACAGAGCTCCCAACTCCTGCTGCCAGCACTCAGCCAGGGAGGAGCATCCGGCCTCAGAGCACCTTCCAGAAAGAAAAACAAACCCTACCTTGTCTTCATCATACAGGGAAGCGTGGCCAGCCTCGGGGAACGTGGGGCTCTGCGGGGGAGAGTCGCAGAAGCATCCCATGACTTCATCAAAGATCCTGGAACACAGCAGGGAAGGAGCAGTGACCCCCCAGCACTGCCAGCACACAGAGCACCCAGCACCCAGCCCTCCAGTCCCGGCAGGACAGGGCTCCCTCCCTGATCAGGAGGCAATTCCTCAAACCAGGGGCTGCACTGTCCAGCATTGGTCTGAGACCTCCTGGGTGCAGCCTGAGGGCTCTGCTGGGGGTTTGCCTGTGCCAAAAGGTTGGAAGCACAAAGAACTGCCCCCCCCCACATCCACAGAGCACCAGGAGACATCAGCACCCCCCAACCAGCAGAACCCGGGGTGCTGATCCCTCTGTGTGCAAACTGCTCCTCCAGCAGCCGGAGTCTGCACGGGGCCACACGCAGGGATCCAAGCAGGGAAACACACCCAGCACCAGCCTAAACCTGACTCTAGGCCTGGCAAAGCCTTTCCCCAGCTCTGCCAAGGGCCCAGGTGGGGAGGTGGCCACGGAAGCAAGGCCAGGGTGGGCACACACCTGACGAAGTCCTCGAAGGTGCGGAAGGAGACCATGCCGCCCATGCGCTGGCACGGCGGCGTGAAGGAGTTGTCCAGCAGCACATCACTCACACTGGCCACGTGAGCCATCCCATAGTGATTGAGGTTGGAGGAGAAGGACATCCTGAAGAGCAAGGCAGCAAGAGCACAGTCAGCAGGGGCAGGGCAGCACGGGCAGCAGGTTTGGGCAGTGCTCTGAGCACCTGCAGCGTGGCTGGGCACTCCCTGCTGGTGGCTCAGCCTGGCCAGAGCCCCTGCCATGCCCCTGGTGCCACCCTCCCTGGGTGTCCTGTCAGCGACAGGAACACCCAGAGTTAGCAAATCATGCTATAACCCCTCAAAACAGGAGAATTCTGACTGAACTTCCCTCCTGTTTCTCCTCCTGTCTTTATGCTTTGCTTTGCAGGTGGAACGCGACTCAAGCAGCAACAATCCTAAGATGTGACACTTGAAGGATTCAGTCCATTTTTACAAATGCTGTATTAACTTAGTGATTCCATGATTTTTCTGATCCTACTGTAATTTTCACTCCTCAAATGTAGCATGGTACAGTGACTTGTCCAAAATTCTTTACTGAGTTTTACACTCTCATTCCTGCCCTTTCTGCTCAACAAGCAGCTGGGCGTGGCACTCAGTGCTCTGGGCTGGGTGACAAGGTGGGGAACAGTCACAGGTTGGACTCCATGCTCTTGAAGGTCTTTCCCAACCTCGCTGATTCTGTGATTTTTATGTTTTTTTAAAGACTCACAATGCCTCGGTCAAGACTGGCAGAAGAAGCTTCTCCCACAGGAAAGAGCACACACTTAGATTGGACTTTCCTCTGGTGACCACAGCTGGGGTCTGCCTTCCCTGCAATAATTATCACCAATTTCTGAGCTCTACTACAGACTCCCCTTAATTCAGACTCCCTTCAAGAGCTGCCTGCAAGGTGGTGGCACTTCTGAAGAGACCCAGGCAGGGAGCTGGCCCAGGGCCCTCACTCGCTCTCCCTGGGCTGGGGGACACGTTAATTTTGCTGCCAAAATTGGAGGAGATGGAGAAGAAAGGCAGGGAATGGATTCCCCAGCAGACCTGGAGCCTCAGAGCTGTGAAGTGCAGGGGGTGCTCAGCTGTGTGGGAAAAGCAGGACCTGGCTGAGCCCTCCTGCCACAGCCACCCCCCAGCTTTGCTGGGATCTCCTCCTTCCCACACACCAAACCCACTGTGACCCAGCCCTGAGTACAGTGCTAGCAAGTCTAAAGTATCATCAGGGTGATTAATAGCTCTCCATGCCTAAAGTCACTCTCTGTTTCTGCAATTTATCTCTGATTAAGAGCCGTGAGACTTCCAAGCCCATTTTTACTATTTTTCCCTAAATAGGCTCGTAAGCAGTAATAAATAACAGGGATTCACATTTTGAAAGAGGGGAATTTTTCAGGACATGCCTTGGTGTACATTCTTACAACTAATACAAAAACTAGCACAGAACAGGAACTGAACAACAAGACAGCAGGCATTTTTCATGCATTATTTAAAACAAGAAATACTTTTCAACTGAGACACAGGAGGAAAAATTAGTGTCCAAACCACAACAAAACATGCTGTCAGCTGTTTGAGATGTAGATTCATCTGTGGAGTGAGGGAGGTGAAACAGCCCTGACAAATTCTAAGCCATGCACAAGAAACCAGGGCAGCACCAGGGTGGGCTGGGAGGAGCTGCCTGGGGTCACTGTGACACCCTGGCCAGAGGGCCAATCCTCTGGGAATCCAGTGCCAAAAAAAGACCCCAGGACAGCACTCTGCTGTGTAACACACTGCAGATGAGCTGAGTCACCCAGCAAATTTAATTCCAGACATTGCTGCATGCAAAGATTTTTTTTTTTTTTAAAGAAAAGCTGAAAACATGTTTTAGACAAAGGGAGAGGAAAAGTGGAGGTGAAGGAGGAGTTGTGGTTGAGAGTTTCCCAAGTAAAGAGAAGGGCACTATAACAAAACATGCTAAAACATTTGGGATTAGGCTCCTTTCTAGTGTGGCTTTGGAAGTTGAGAAGATGAGGGGTACTGTACCTGTTCAGTGTGGGGATGTTCCCCCTGAAATCAAACAAGCACAGTTAATCAGACTGGTTAGTGAAAGCCAGCATAAAGAACCATCATCAAACTGAGCACACAACCAGCAACACCTTCACAAACCAGTGTCCCAAATCTGCCAGCTGCAGGGAGAGCTGCCTGCCAGCACCCTGACCCACCAGGGCACAGCCAGGCCGTGCAGCTCCCCAGAAAACACCTGGCATTTGCCAGGGACCTGCAGTCCTGTCCCACCTTCCCTCCGAGCCCTGTGCACACACCAAGGGCAGAGCGAGAGCCTGCACTCCCTGACAGAGCAGCAAAGAGCAGAGACACAAAAAGAAAAAAGAAAAAAGAAATCAGCATCTCACACAGGAAAATTGCAACAGGTTCAGGAAAACAAGCCAAATGCTCAGTGCCAAAGCTCCAGGCTGAGCAGCAGCCCACGCACAGGCTCCCACCAGGCAGGGACAAGAACACACCAGGGAACACGGGGGATCCTCAGCACCCAGGGCTGGAGAGAGCAACCCCAAGGCTAAAAGAGCAGCCTGAAGGCTGATTTGAGGAAAACCTCCCCAGTTCCTTCCTAGCAGCAGCCCAGCTCTCCCCTGCTCGTGTGCAGCTCAGGGATGCACACAAGGCACAGGAGGGAGGGACACATTTCCACAGCAGCAGGAGCTGCCAGGAGAGTCTCCGTGCAAGATGGGAAAACGGCTGGGACCTGACATGCAGAGCAGCACAGATTAAATTAAAAAAAAGCCCTTGCACACAGGGGGCTTGTGCAAAGGGATTAGGAAGAATTAAAAGATGGAAAGGAGAGCTTTGAGGAACATGTGAGGGGACATGCACCCCCTTCCCTTCCGGAGATCAAACCCCAAACCTCTGTGACACCCTGGCCCATGGGGAGGACCCCAGGGTGCTGAGCTCAGAGCCCCAGTGCTTGGTGAGCAGTGTATCCCGTGCTCACTGCCCTGCCCTGCCCCAGACTGGTTTGGTGACAGCAGAGTCACCTCCACTGCAAGGGGATGTGTTGGGTGCACTACTGAGAAACTAAAAATTCCCATAGTCTTAAACCACACGGGGAAAAATACCTAAAAAGATACCTGTTAAAGTACCACGAGTATTTAATTTTGGGGGGACGGTGGGGACAGGGACAGACCCTGTGCTGCAGAGCCTGTGGTCAGGACAGAAGGGGCCTCCAGCCCTCAGGGGGTTGGGACTATTTTTTGAGCTTGGCAAGGAGTGGCAAAGCTGCATGTGATCCACTTCAGTTGGAAAAAATAGTCTGGAGAGGACTGGCAGTTCCTACCCCCAGCAGGAACCCTCCTGTAGCTGTCCCTGGAAGGCTTTCAGGAAAGAGAGGGACAAAAAAACAGCAGAACAAATGTTCAGCTCAGCCTCAAGAAGGGCACCCTGGTGCCGTGCCCTGGGAGCTTCTCCTGCCACTCCACACGAGCTGGAGGGGTTCAGGCAGGAGGGGAGGTTCAAAGGGGTGTCAGGGAGGAATTCCTCCCTGTCAGGGAGTGAGGCCCTGGCACAGGTGCCCAGGGGAGCTGTGCCTGCCCCTGGATCCCTGGAATTGTCCAGGCTGGATGGGGTGTGGAGCAGCCCAGCAGGGTGGAAGGTGTCCCTGCCACGGCAGGGGTGGAATAAAAGATCTTCAAGGTCCTTTCCAGCCCAAACCTTGCCCTGGTTCTGTGCCAGGGCCATGTCAGGGTGCCCAGCAGCACCAGGGCCAGGCTCACAGCCTGTCCCCAGAGCAGCCCCAGCCCTGCTCTGATCCCTCCTCAGCTCCCAGGATGGCCTGGAAACGCTCCTGACTGGCACTGCTCTCGGCAGGGATGTGCTCCTGCACCCCTGGGCACTCTGAGTTCAGCTCCCCTTGCCCCCTCCTCCTCTTCCTCGCCTCCTCCTGTCAGGAACAGGAGCTGCCCAGGCCCTGGCCATGCAGAGCTCAGCCGTGGGCAAAGCCAGCACAGGGCAGAGCTCTGACAGGAGCAGCAGAGCAGAGCAGCACAGGCTGGCTCAATGCCCTGCTCACAGCCATCAGCAGCAGCACCTCGGCACAAAGAGAGCCCCACTGGCTCTCCATGGCTCTTGTGCTTCCTCATTTCTGCAGAAGATCTAACCAGGAGGCACTGAAACATGCCTCCAACCATACATTTTGATTGGCTTTTTCCTCTGCCTCTTTCTTCCCTCATTCTCCTGCTCCCTCTGTGATTCAGCCGAGCTGAATCTGCTACAGAAGTCCAATTTGCATAAAATTATCCTCGTTCCATTCAGTTTGCTGCCCCTTCCACAGCCCCTTCTTGGCTCTGCTGGAAGATTCTGCCCTTTCTGAGGCAGGCAAGCCAGGGGAACAGCAGCACATTACTGCTGCCTAATTAACATCAACCCCCAGCACGGAGCTGCAGGGATTTCCAGGTGTCCCAGAACCATCCTCCCCTCCAAACCACCCTCACAACCAGGAGGGGACCTCGGGCTGCCTGACACCCCCTGGGTGATCCCTCTGGGGCTCCAGGTAGGGTCAGAGCCCACAGCAGCACAGCTGGGTCACTCCTGGCAGCCAAAGGCTGATGCCAGAGGCTGTTCCAGCAAATAGTGCACAGAAAATGCTGCCACTTTGTCAGAAATTCACATTTTATGAGTAGATCGTTGTAAAATGACAGCAGGAAGAAAACCTCTGCACACTGCTCTAAGTGTCAGTGTGGGGTTCTTAAAAAAGCCCTGTTTGGGATGAGGGATATTTAACCTGGCTTTTTGGGATATCTAACCTGGCTTTTTGGGATATCTAACCTGGCTTTTTGGGATATCTAACCTGCCTTTTGGGATATTTAACCTGGCTTTTGGGATATCTAACCTGGCTTTTGGGATATCTAACCTGGCTTTTGGGATATCTAACCTGGCTTTTGGGATATTTAACCTGGCTTTTTGGGATATCTAACCTGGCTTTTGGGATATTTAACCTGGCTTTTGGGATATTTAACCTGGCTTTCAGCCTCCCAAATGGTTCCTACCTGTAAGCTAAGGAAGAGGCTGACAAGAGGGAACAACCAAAATTCCCCACAGATGATAAACACCAGGAGACAGCCCAGGCCAGACCCTGCACCACTCTCAGGCCCTGCAATCAGCAGCCCCAGAGTCCAAGGTGGGGCACGGGCAAGCACAGAGGGAGGAGGCTCCAGGGCAAAGCAAGCACGGGGCAGCTGAGGCACTAAGGAGAATTTAAACACAAATTTAAAAACCTGATTAGAATTGAAACCATTACCAGATTGCTGTTTTCTCCACATGAATGTTTGCCTCAGTAAAACCTGGGCTCTCAAAGGTTCACAGACATCTGACACTAAGGGACCAGGGATTAAAAATATCTGAGGCAGTGGTGGAAAATGTGTGGCATTGTGTGACAGCAGCTCCCCAGGGGAATGCTCTCCTGAGGGCTCCCTGGCATCTGCTCCTGGGTCCCCAGCCCTGCAGAGCCTCCAGGGACATTCTGGGATATTCTGGCTCTGGGGTTTGCCCTTGGAATGCATTTTTTAGCTTTTCAGCCTAAGAATTTGTGCTACCAAAGATACAGAAAAGCACACGAGGAACAAAGACCATGGTCAAGAGCAACAAAGGAGACTTAAGCAGGACAATGTCAGAGTTTTGAGATTTCCTTGTCCTGGGTTTAACACCAGGTGTGGCTTCAGAGCTCCTTAAACCCTGTGCCACCATGAGCCCCTGGGCACCTCCAGCCACCCCAGAGGAGGGCAAGGAGCTGCTCAGGAGCCAAATTCATCCAGCTGGCAGCTGGAGGCACCTCCGGGGAGCTGAGCCTGCCTCCCCCTGCACAAGGAACAAGCATGGTGCCTTCTCCACCTCCCAGCAGCCTGAGGAGCAGGGCTGAGCCCAGAACACTGTCCCAGCCAACTCAGTGTAAGGGCAGAGGAGATTTCAGGCTGGAGAGCTGCTCCTGGAGCAGGGAACATCTCTCCTCTCCCAGCTGACCTTGTCTGATTAAGGCTGTGCCCAGAGCAGAGCACTGGCAGGCAAAACTCCCTGAGCAGCAAAGGCAACCAAGGCCAGCAGAGAAGAAATGGAGGGAGGATGAAGGGGAGAGAAGAGCATCCTAAAGGGGCACCAAAACTAGCATGCAATTAGGTACAAATCCTCTAGAAATGCAGGCACCAGATGAGCCCAGCCATGTCCCATTTGTAGCAGGAGTGGCTGGGGCTGGCTGAGGACAGCCATTCATTTCCAGCAAAGCAGAGCCTGAAAACCATTCCATAAAAGGTTCTGATGGGCTCCCAGGGGAGCGAGAGCAGGGCAGAGATGCTCGGGAACAAAGGAGGCAGCGAGGGCCCGGCACGGACCAACAGTGGCACCCGGTGGCTGCGGGGACTCACTGCGACCTCAGAGCCAGCAGGGACCAGCCCCGAACAGCTCCAACCCTCCCGGGGAAAGCTGAGCCCAGACACAGCCAGAAGCAACCTGCTCCAGAGCCAGCTCCCCTTGGTGTAAGATGAGCTGCAAGGTCCTTCCAAGCCAAACCACTCTGATCCAACGGTGCTGTAAGTTCTGACAGTCAGGTTTGCTTTTTTGAAATGAACTGGAGATGCCACCCTCCCCTCCAGGAGGAGGCAGCAAGGTCAGTGCCCCTATCCACCACTGCTGTGTAGCCCACACCAGCGTGCTTTGGGCTGCCTTTGGATGCTTTGGGCTGCTTTTGGATGCTTTTGGATGCTTTGGGCTGCTTTTGGATGCTTTGGGCGGCTTTTGGATGCTTTTGGATGCTTTTGGATGCTTTTGGCTGCTTTTGGATGCTCTGGGCTGCTTTTGGATGCTTTTGGATGCTTTTGGCTGCTTTTGGATGCTCTGGGCTGCTTTGGGCTGCTTTTGGATGCTTTGGGCTGCTTTTGGATGCTTTGGGCTGCTTTTGGATGCTTTTGGATGCTTTTGGATGCTTTTGGATGCTTTTGGCTGCTTTTGGATGCTCTGGGCTGCTTTTGGCTGCTTTTGGATGCTTTGGGCTGCTTTTGGATGCTTTGGGCTGCTTTTGGATGCTTTTGGATGCTTTTGGCTGCTTTTGGATGCTCTGGGCTGCTTTTGGATGCTTTTGGATGCTTTT
>JAYDZK010000066.1:1287399-1304371 GCA_034509185.1 Euphonia xanthogaster | reverse complement strand
AGAAAGAGAGAGAGAAAGAGAGAGAGAAAGAGAGAGAGAAAGAGAGAGAGAGAAAGAGAGAGAGAGAAAGAGAGAGACAGGAAGAGAGAAAAGGAGAAAGCAAGCCAGCAAGCAAGCAGCAGGCACTCACAATGAGCATGGTCACCAGCAGGTTCTTCTTGGTGACCTGGGCGTGGGAGAAGATGTAGTTCAGCACGGCGTTCATGTCACTCTTGTTCTCCTCACGAAGGGTGAAGACACACTTGTCATAGTGACCTGCAGGCAGAAATGCACATTGCTTTGCCAGTCCTCACACCTCTGTGGCAAGGACTGGATGTGTCTGTATTTTTCTAAGTGTATTTTTTGAGGATCTGCTTGGCTTGAAGGGAGCTGACAATGGAGAGAGACTATTTACAAGGGATGGAGTGACAGGACAAGTGGGAATGGCTTCACACTGACAGGGAGCAGGGTTAGGTTGGGTATTAGAAAAAAATTCCTGCCTGTGAGGGTGGGGAAGCCCTGGCACAGGGTGCCCAGAGCAGACGTGGCTGCCCCTGGATCCCTGGAAGCGTCCAAGGCCAGGCTGGATGGGGCTTGGAGCAGCCTGGGATTGTGGAAATTGTCCCTGCTCATGGCAGGGGTGGAATGAGATGTGCTTTCAAGTCCCTTCCAACCCAGACCACTCTGTGTTTCTCTATGGTCCACACAATCAATTTGGGAAGGAATCATTGTCCCCATCACCTACTGCAAACTTTAATTCTAACATCCCCACTCTTAATAAACAGCTCCAACACCAAATGCCTCCTTTGTGAGCAATTCTGAGAGAGGAATAGGGAGCTCAGACTTTCATTCAAATGACAACCAAAATGAAATAACAGCAAAGAGCCTTGCAGCATCCTCTGCTGCCAGCAAATTGAAGTGGAAATGAATCTGCAGTACCATTAGGCCAGGGCAGGTAATGGAGCAGGACAAAAGAAGAGTGGAATCTGAGCTACCTGTAAGAGCCAGAGCCTCAGAATTCACCAGGGCTCCACTGCCATCTTGTGCCTGGATCCAGCAGTGCAAGGCACTGATTTCACCTCTCAGCTTCAGCTGAGCTTTGGGGACAAGCCCAGGGTCCCACTGCAGACCCTTAAAAACAAGCCTGTGCACCTCAGCTCAGCACAGAGCGAGAGCAAACCTTCTCCAAAGGGCCCACATGGACTTTCCTGGACCAAACACAGCAACCAAATCCTCGGTGTGCCCAGGAACTCACCGTGCTGGAACTGAGTCTCCACCTTCAGGTACTGCCGGAGCAGATCCATCACCACGGCCTTCATGTGGCCGCGGATGCCACTGCGGTACCTGCAGAGGCACCAAGCCAGCCCTGAGCGAGGCTGAAGGCACAGGCAGCCCCTGCCGTGCCTGCTGGGGGGGCTCCTGCTCTGCAGGGCACCCTGGCAGGGCTCACCTCTGCACCAGCTGCACGATGCTCTGCGTGTTCATGAAGAACACCTCGCGCTCCGACTTGCGGTTCAGGGTGGCCGCGTGGCTGTCCAGGATGTTGGCAATCTGAGAGGGAAAAGCACACGGGGGAAAAGCACAGGGAAAGCCCTGAGCGAGCTGGACAGCCAGCAGAGACACACCAGAGCCCCAGCAGACCCCAGCAAAGGAAGATCAAGAGCTGCCAGCGATGCAGAAATCAATGCTCTGTGTCATACTGTGGAGGAATCAGCTTCCAGCATCTCCTCACCCCACCCGGCCTCCCCTGGCACATCATCCTATTTCGAGGCACTGGCACTACAAACTGCACTGCAGCACATGTGCAAAAAGCAAATTAATGCCCACAGGGCCACTGATAAGATTCAAGTGCTCCCAGCAGGGCGCCTGGTTAAAGCCACACTGAGCAGGGAACAGGGACCCTGCTAAAGAGACAAGCCCTGAAGTGGCACAGGTAAGGATCTTCCACCATCAGCAGCCCCTGCTCAAACACACCTTTCAGGTTCAGTTAACCTCCACGTCATGCAAAGGAACTTTCTCTCTCTTCCTCTGCCCCAACACAAACCAATTTTTGCCCCTCCATGAAGGGAGGCTGCTCACCTGCTGGCTGGGGAACTGGCAGAGCACCGAGGTGATGTTGCTGGCATACTGGGCCATCTCCTTCTTGATGGACTTCTCTACGTTGGGTGGGATCCTCCCAGAAACACTGGTCATGATGTCCTGAAGCTCCAGCAGGGGCAAAGATGGATCCCTCAGGGTCTTCATCAACCGCTCAACCCAGCCCTTCACCTAGAGAGAGACAAGGCAGTGAAGGCAGGAATGAAGAAGAGAAAAAACAACAACAAGAGGAAAAAGCAGAGGGGTGACATCCAACATCACATCCCCTGCGGCAGGAAAATCACCCAGCCCCTTCCCTGAGCTGCAAGAAGGCTGTTTTGGCTCTGGAAGAGAGGCCCCCAGTACCTTGCTGCTGAAGAAGGGATCTGGCAGGCAGTAGCCATTCATCACGTTCACCAGGTTGTCCAGCACGTAGTGGAAGATGCGATGGAGCTTCTCACCCCGCAGGGCTGTGCTCTGGATCTGGGGCAGGGTACCCGTGTGCAGCTCAGCCTGCAACAGGGAACAGCCTCACTGAGCCTCCCGTGGGCCACCAGCCTTGGGAACAGCCTCACTGAGCCTCCCGTGGGCCACCAGCCTTGGGAACAGCCAGTCACCCTCAGCTGGAGCCAAGGGTTAACCTGCAAGGATTCCCAGAGTGGGAAATGCACATCCCCACAACAGCACTGAGGTAAGCAGAGGGCAGGAATGGTAGGGAAGTTTGGCCTGAATCAGAGAGGGAGAGAAAAATCTCAGTCCCAGTCCTCATCTGAGACACATCAACGGTGAAGTGCCAATTCCAGTACAATGCACAAATGGGAAACTGGTTCACTGGAACATCCTGTACCACTCCCAACATTACTCCCTCATTAAAACCCCACTAAATCTGTGCCTTCTGCAACTCCTCACCTGCTGAACCCTGCTGGGATCATCCAGCTGCAGCTTGGCAATCACACAGCCTGGATCCAGGACTGCCCCTGGGCGTTTGACATAGTGGATGCAGCCTGATTCTCCTGCTGTTATTGTCATCACCATTTTC
The DNA here is from genome assembly GCA_034509185.1 of Euphonia xanthogaster. NCBI lineage: Eukaryota > Metazoa > Chordata > Aves > Passeriformes > Fringillidae > Euphonia > Euphonia xanthogaster. The sequence continues at coordinate 1,301,277 of JAYDZK010000066.1, read as the reverse complement.
ATCACCTGTAGCAAGGAAAGCAGGTTACACACCCAGCTCCCTGTGCCCCAGAATGGCTCTAGTTTTGGGAGGCAGCAGGCAGTGTCCCACCCCAGACAGGCCTGCATGAGCACCTCTGGCATTCAGGTGTTCCCAAAACTTGCAAGCACAGATGATGGGAACAAAACCCAGACACTGAAGTGAATGGGAGAACAAAATGATTGGCCACAAATCAGTGCAGCAGGAACTTCAGGAATGTCACTGCTCACACTGCCTGAACCAACAGGAGACTTGGGAAGGTCAGCACAATGCACAAAGCAGACAATTTTCTGCTGCACTCCAAAGGTTCCTCTCAAAGGCTGCAGCCACATCTTCACTTCAAGCAGAGGGAACCAGGATCACTTTCTAGAGCTCTCAGACAGCTCTTCCCAGACTGAAATGCTTCCTTAAATCAAGAGCTGCTGCCTTTGGAGCAGAAGGGTTGGGTATGGGAGAGGCAGCTTGGTTTTACCCTCGCTCTGCTCTACACCACTGGGAGCCACAGGGATTGTGTGGGTGGTGCCTTCTTAGCCACGACCTGTTGCAGTGCAAAAGCACTTACATAAAATAGCTGGATCTCTGTCTTGATGTTTTTCTCCTACACATTGTCCCCAACTGGTTTAATTGCCCCTCTGTCATCACACACCTTCCCCTCCCTCAAATCTGTTTTGAGCCACACACTCCTACACAACCCCCTTGTGCTTTCTTCATTGTGATGCAGAAACTGCTCATCCTCCTCCTCCTCCTCCTCAGTAAGAGTTAAGTAACTTCCTAGGGAGAAGGGAGGAGTGACACTTATTAACTTCTGGGATCAACCTGATAAATGATCAGCTAACCAGGATGAAGTTTGTTACCTCATCCCGGCATGTAACTCTGAGTCTGTGTCAGTAGTACAAGGAGAAGGCCTTCTCCAATGGATCCCACCTTCCCTTGGAATCTCAGGAAGGTGATAATCTCAGCATTTTGGGGAAATTTTACTCCTCACTTGGTGTACATTCATTAACACTCAAATTTCTGCTGCTAAATTTCTTCCCCACCCCACCACTCTCATTGATGATTCCTGCTGTAGTTCAGGTTAAAATCTGTAAATGAAACACTGTGAATGATGCCTCATGTTCAACTCCCAGTCCCAAAGCACCCAACAGCCCTCCCCCTGAGCTCTGTCCTGGGCAGCCAAAGCAGCTCTGTGAGAGTTTTACCTCAATTTCTGCAAAGCACTGGCCTGCAAACACGTGTCCCCCATCCTCCACCACGTACTGGATCAGCTTCCCCGCGGAGGGAGAGCGCAGGATGGAGGGATCATTCTCCTTCTCAAACACACAGGTCTTGTTGCCAATGGTGATGCGGTACCTGAGGGACAGCAGGACAGATCAGCATGGCAGAATTCCCTGGGGAAGGCGTGGGAAAGGGAAATCCAGTCTGCCCTTCCCTGTTCTACTTCGAAACAAACCTACGGGAAAACACCTCAACCAACGGAGAGGTGGAGACTCCAACCCAGGCAGTTATCCAAATTCTCTGTCCTCCTGAGCAGATCCATCACTTTTCCCAGAAGATAACACAGCAGAGGGGGCAGAGGTCACATTCCAGACCTGGGGATGCCCTTTACTGCCCTTACTGCTATGATCCTTGCAGGGAGTTTTGAGGGGAAGCACTGAAACAGCACAACTTGTCTTTATTTCTGAAGCAGCCCTGGAATTTCAAGAATTTTAAAGATTTTCAGGTTCTGTTTTTTTAGTTTTTATAATTCCAAAAGTCACTTTTAAGGACCAAGCAGAGGAATATGGACTCCACATGGTGCACAGCCAGATCCTTCTTCTAACAGCAGCCAAGATCTGCTCTGTCTCAAAACTCACCCGCAGCACACCCAGTAAACTCCTTCTAGGAGAGAATTCCCCCCCCAGCTGACCTTTTGGGAAGCATGAAGTTACAAATACACCTCGTTTGGGCTGTGTGGGGGCTAAACATGGAGCTGTACAGGTTGCTACCTGTCCACTTCTTCCTTCATGTAGGTGGTGTAGCTGCTGCCATCATAGGAGAGCAGCAGCCCCCCGTCACTCAGGCGGTGCACGTCGACCTCCACACAGGAGCTGTTCATGATCACCACGTAGCAGTTGGGAGACTGCCTGGTCACCTGCCAAGCCACAAGAATGGGAATTACCCAGTGAATTGAGCACAGCATTGGGGGTCTTGGCTGCCACCACACGGAGTTTTCCAAGTGCTGCCATAGGGGGAATTAATGAGGAGGAACAGAGGTGTTGGACGTCGTGTCAAAAAATTGGGGTCACAAAGGCAAGCAAGAAAGCTGACCAGAGGGATGGAGCAGCTCTCCCACGAGGAAAGGCTGAGAGAACTGGGATTGTTCAGCCTGGAGAACAGAAATCCTGGGGTGGTTTAAATGTGGCCTTCCAGTGCCTGAAGGGAGCCCAGAAGAAAAATGAGAGAGGCTTTTTACAAGGGCCAACCCAAACCAGTCTGGGATTCTGTGACACAGCAGTCAAGAGATGCCAGAACCAGTGCTGTCCATGAATGTTGATTTAATCCTCTCACACTTCAGCACTGATGGCTGAGGTTTGATTGTGCAATCACAATTTGCTCACCCTCATCTCCTTACAAGGCACAGTTGTGTACTCACACTGCATAATGGAGGAGATAATTTGGGGGGGAAAATGAGAGATTGTCCCACAGGGAAAGCAACACATGCTGTCCCTAATTAGGGGATCCTATCCCAGCCTCTGCCCCAGAGCTGCAATTTGAAGCTGGGTAAATCCTTTGAAGAACACTTCAGCTGCTGCTCAATGCTTCTATTCCTCATTAAAGATAAATCCAGGGAGGTGCAGAATTCTCACTGCTGCAAAAACCAGCCTATGGTCTTGCCATTAAAAACTTCACCATCACAAATTTGCCCCAGGAAGCTAATGAGGATTGCACAGGCAACCTTAACTCTACTATTTCCTAACTTTCATATGTTTGGCTTTGCAACATGGGGCTTTTGCATGCAGCAAAAAAGCAACGCCACGGGGAAAAATTGCTGCAAATTCTGTCACATTGGTGTGTCAAAACCCCAGCAGGGTAGACCTACACATTCTGAAAAATCAGCTGGAGCCTGCAGTAGTTTGTGCCTGTAACAAAGCAAATTTCAGCCAGCTCAGAGCAAGAGGCTGAAATGTTTACAGGGACATTGCGACGGCGCCACGCGAGGGGTGTTGCACGGCTGATTTCTTCACCCACTAAAGCAGAGAAAATCACCCCTGCTCAGACAGAATCCCTGTGCAGATCTGTGCAAAGAGGAGGCCAGAGCAGCACAGGTGGCTGAGCCCAGCCCAGGGCAGCAGGGTGGGTCCCCCTCTGTACCTTCAGCACGTACTTCCGTCCCTCGTAGATGAGCTCCACGTCCACCGTGTTGAGCAGAGTGTGAGCAGGGAGCACCTGGCCCCTGGAAAGGGAAGGACAAAACAAAACTGATCTTCCACAAGCCACCAAATGACTACCAGGGGTCCAAAGAGCTTCTGAGATGCACGCAAGGCTTTAGGAAACACTAGCAGAGAGATGGGAGTAGGTTTTTATGGAGTCTCTTCTTAGGAGAGACACGAATCAGTTTGACCAAGTCAAACCAAGTCCCTCCAGCCACACAGGCCTGGAGAGCTTTGCTCTCCTTTCCATTTACTCCTGGGTGATTCAAGACTCCCTAATGCTGCCCTAGCAGCACACAGAGCAAGAACTCTGTTTCTGAGCCATTTCCTGGAGCTCCTGCTAGAAACCAAAGCAATCTGTGCAGCCAGCAGGGGATGCTTGGAGATGCAGATACCTGCCAGTTTTCTCAGTAGATAAAGAGCTCCCTGGGGCCAGGCAACAGTCAGCAGATAACAGCCCCTGAGCATTCCTGGACTGGATTGAACAGGACCTGTGCAGCAGCAGCAGTTACTAGAGAGCAGCTTGGCCTCTTACCTTTCCAGGGAGTGCAGGAAGTTGGAGACGCTGTTTCGGAAGCTCATGTCAGCCACGTGCAGGGCCCCACACACCACCCCCAGCAGGGTGTCAGGCCTCTCAGCCTAAAAAAGGGACAGGCACAGTCACACCTCCTCCAGCCTCAGCCCGATCTCAGCACCCAGCTGCAAGAATCAGCAGTCTCAGCTCTATTTTTGGTTCACGGCCAACGCTCTTTAGAATCAAGTCAGTGTGGCAGCCATGTGAACCCTCCACAGAAGCCATTCTTCCTGTAACCCCTTAAAACTACATTTTCTTCTGCCTGGATCAAATCTCGAGGCTCCAACAACATTTCCACTGTCACCTGTCCCAGATTCCAAACACAACAATGGTCTCAATGCTTTTCTGGACAACTTTAGGACCAACTTTCCCCAACAGGGACGACCTAGGATTTCGATACATGTAAGAAGCAATGCCACTGAAAATGTCCATTCATTAAGTGGACACTGAGCACTGCTACACCCTTGAGCAGCAGCAGGCACCACCCCTGCCCCCTGGCAGGCGTGTCCCTGCAAGGGGAAGCAGCTGCACCTGCACTTTCTCGGCGATGAGCCGGTCCAGCCAGCCCGTGTCGATGCGGTTCTGCTGGAAGCTCTCTGTCTCCAGCAGCTTGATCAAGTATTCCACAGTGGTCCTGAAGTCCCCTCGGATGGACAGCTCCTTCAGAGCCACCACCATGTTTCTGAAAGGGGAAAGAAGCCCTGTTATCTACCCCATGGCAGCTGCAGACAGAAAAGCACCTGAAGGTCAGAGCAGAAGAGCACAGGCACTGGATGGAGCAGGGTCCTGGAGGAATGGCTGGGAATGGGAGAATACTGATTTCCCTGCTGCTGGTGTGAAGAGCAGCTCAGTGGGATCGGGAGCTCCCCCTGCTATCATCACCCAGAGCCCTACCACCTGTCAGGGGTGTACCACACACACACAGACAGACAGACAGACAGATGTGGTGTCCACCCCACCCAGAGCGGAACTGGGAAAGGCTCTGGATAAAAAACGTGGATGACAGGTCAGACAGGTCTGCCTTAGGACCAGGTGCTTTAAAGTCCCACACCACAGAGGACATTCCATGGCTCACAAACCATCCTGAAGCATGGGTCAGTCAGGTTAGCAATGTTTTTCCTGTTAGAAGCCTTCACCTGGATGCTTTAAAGAGGGACTTTCACCCTGTGGCAGCTGTGTCACAGCAGGTACACAAAGCAGGGATGAAAGAGAAAGGGAGAAAAAGAAAGAAAATTAAGCAAAAAGTGTAGAAATGTAGGTGCAACACAGTGGAATTGCAAAGCAAGACAGGATGAGAAGCCTGGCCACAAAATGGAAAACAAGACAGGGCACTTGCTCTTGAAACTCCTAGAGTAAGGAGCCTCGTTCTCCGTGGATCAAAGAGGACAAAGCCAAGCGCTTCCCAAGGCTCCCACAGCCCTGACTTACGAGATGGCTTCCTCACGGTTCTCCCCCCAGGAGAAGCAGTGGCCAAACTGGGAATCAGCAAACTCGTGGAGCCCTCCTGCAGCAGCCACGCTGAAATAGCCCCAGACGTTCTTATTGCTGCGGAAATTCAGCTCCTGAACTGTGCCAGAGCTGGGCTTAAACCCCTGCAAAGACAGACAGACATTGCTCTACACCCTAAAGAAAAGGTGAATAATCCAGAATTAGGGCTCTGAGAGCAGCTCTTTGTGCTGCAACGTGGCACAACAAGTTCAGGCTGTGTCTAACCAGGGCCTAAGCGAGGTAAGGGAAGAATCTCTTAAATCTGCTGCCAGAATGCTCAGCAGCAGCAGCAGCAGCAGGGGCAGGCCCTGGGAAGGCCAGAGGGAGCAGCAGGCACAGAGTGGAGCCTCACCTCGTCGGGGTTCTCGCTGGTGATGCGGGCAGCGATGACGTGCCCGCGGGGGCTGGGCACGTGGGCTGAGTTCTCAAAGTCAATGGTCGTGTCCCCCCAGGGAGAAACTCCATACATCACCCTGATGTCCTTGATCCTGTGCAGGGGGATCCCCATGGCAATCTAAGGGAGGAAAACATAGGTAAATAAATAAACCCCACCACTGAGTTTGTCTCCTCGCAGAGCCAGACATTCACACTCCCCAGGACAGCTCGGCTCAGTGTGACATCCACCTTAAGCCCTCCAGCCAGCATTTTCCACTGACTGATTAAAAGGCTCCAGGGAAAGCTGGCAGTGCCAGGTCAGCTGAGGATGGGCATGCATTAGGCCTGTTAAAAATATTCTGAGGTCCCAGTGAGGCAGAAGGGCCCTGATTAGTTATAGGAAACTGGAATTTTGCAATTATAAACTGTGGGGAGAGTAACCTGCAGAACCAGCTGCTGGCTGCATCCTTATGGAGCAAAATCCCATTTTCCCCGTTCATTAGTTGGGTTTTTTTTATAGATACAGTTCAAAAAAGAAGTCGAAAATCATGCAGAGCCTTACTGAGGTGTGAGGGGACTGTGGCATCCACCCACTGCTGGCAAGATGGGGAACAGGAGCTTGGGGGACACACAAGGGACAGACAAGCCACAGCACACCAACAAGTGCTCTCTACAGGATCTCTGAGGGATCCCCTGGCGCCTTTGGGGAGCATCAAACAACTGCAGACCTTGCTGCAAGGTGAGGAATTCCATTTGTGTGCTCACCTGGAGCTGTGCTGCTGGCAGGTTGACATCTGCCACCATCTCAGTGCAGGGATGCTCCACCTGCAGGCGTGGGTTCAGCTCCAGGAAGTAGAAGCTGCCATCCTGGCTGTACAGGTACTCCACAGTGCCTGCACTCACATATCCCACCATCTTGGCAAGCTTCACTGCACACTGGGACACAGAAAACAAGAATATTGCACTGCCAGTCACCCCTGCTCGCTCTGCCACCCACCACGGCCACTGTAGATTTCTGCTGGCATTCTGAAACACCCCAACACCTGTAACAGGCCCGAGACCTGCCCAGAGAAAAGCTCGTGGCACAGGAGTTTTGATTTCCAACAGGAGTTTTGGCACAGGAGTTTTGATTTCCAACTTTTTTCATCTGCAATTCACAGAAGGCAGAGTTCGAAGCAAATATTGGCAACACTCAACATTAGGCAATTCCTGCAACTCCTGCAACTTGCTTTTAATATGATAACACATCTAAAACACACTTCCCTCCCCTTTTTGGGGGGCATTTATCTTTGAAAGGAGCTGTTGGTGAGACCTAGTGTGGAAATGTGAGTGCCTGCCCACAGCAAGCAGGCGGAGACACACAACCCTGTACTGCTCCCTTAAAACACTCAACAGTGCAGAACTCCAGGTGATGTAAAGCAGAAACACCAAGTCCTGCCAGGGCAGGGCAAGCTGCAGAGGCACTCTCACCTGCTCCATGTGCTCAAACACGGCAGAGGTGGCAATGGAGGCCGGAGCCTCCTCGATGATCTTCTGGTGGCGGCGCTGCACGGAGCAGTCGCGGCCGAAGAGGGAGATGGCATTGCCGTACTGGTCTGCCAGGATCTGCACCTCCAGGTGCCTGGACTGCTTGGCCAGCCTCATGACAAAGATGGGAGAGCCTGGCACTTCTGTTTGAACCTGCAGCAGGGGCAGAGTGAGGCAGAGCACCTCGTGTGAGAGGCACGCTCGGTGCTGAGGTCTCAGAGCCTGAGCACCCCGAGCGAGGCAGCCCGGGGGAGTGGGAGCATCACCTGTCTGAACAGGTTGGGGAAGTCATCAGCATTGTTCACTTTCCTGATCCCTTTCCCTCCTCCTCCTTCAGAGGCCTTGATCATGACAGGGTAGCCAACCTCCTCAGCAGCCTGGCAAGAGGGGCAGAACAGCAGGGTAAGGACAGAAAGGCAGCAGAATCCGGTGAAAGGATCATTATTTCCCTTTTGATTCAACCCTCACCCAGCTGTGCAGGCTGGGGCCAAAGTTTGTGAATGATCACTTCCCAGTCTGCAGCAGCCAGCTCTGGGGCTGCAGCCTGATCCCACCCAGGCTGTGCTGCCACGAGGAGGAAGCCCCAAGGCAGCTGTGTGTGACCTGGGAGCCCCCAGAGCCGCCCTGGGAGCCCCAGCCCCACCCTGGGAGTCCCAGCTCCACCCTGGGAGCCCCCAGAGCCGCCCTGGGAGCCCCAGCCCCACCCTGGGAGTCCCAGCCCCAGCCTGGGAGCCCCCAGAGCCACCTGCAGAGCCCCCAGCCCCACCCTGGGAGCCCCCAGCCCCACCCTGGGAGTCCCAGCCCCAGCCTGGGAGCCCCCAGCCCCACCCTGGGAGCCCCCAGCCCCAGCCTGGGAGCCCCCACCCTGGGAGCCCAGACCCACCCTGAGGCCATCATCAGCATCCCTGACGTAGCCCTTCTCGTAGAGCTCCTGGGGAACGCTCAGGATGCGCTTCTGGAGGTCGTTCTCCTGCCACTCCACTCGGAGGCCTGGAGCACAAACTGACTTAAAACCAGAGCACAAACTGACAAAGCCAGCCTGGAGTCTGTATTTGCAGCTGGAGTCTGACAAAGCCCCTCTGAAGGAACCCATCTGTCTCCTGTCTATCCAATGATTCACAGGGATCAAGTCCAAACCACCGGGGCAGAGGAGCCCCCAAGCTGGTCTAGCCAGGGTTAAAGTGTGCACAACCTACACAAATCCCACCTCTAAACACAAGAAATGTCCTCACCAGCCTCTGAGCTCCCTGTGCTGCCAGGCTGTGAGAAGCCACTGCAGGACACAAGTGACAGGCACAGCAGCCTGAGCAAGGGCTGGGAGCCCTCAGAACAGGAGTGTGCAGAATGCAAACAGACTTTCCTGACCTCTGGGGAGCAAGGGCTCCTACCCAATCCATTATATCCTCCATCTCTCCGTGAGAAGCAGGCTGCTATTTACAGTGTTTTGGAGCTGCAGAGGAGTCCCATGGCAGCAGAGTTTGGGCTCCAAAACTACACAGAATCGTGGGGTGCTTTGGGTTGGAAGGGACTCCAAAGATCACCTTGTTCCAGGGCAGGGACACGTTCCATCAGCCCAGGTGCCTCCAAGCCCTGGGTGCAGCAGGTGAGCCTGGGAGCATCAGCTGCACTCCAGGAAAGAACCTCTTCCATGTCTGCTCACTTCTCCTCCCTGCCCTCCTCTGCACCCTGCCAGCTTCTCATGCCACCCCTAATGTCACCCAGGGCACCTCACTGCTGTGGTGGGCAAACAGCACAGATGGGAAACCCTGAACAGAGGGAACATCTTCTGCAACACACCTGTGAGCACAGAGCTTCTTAAAAATTAGACATGCTGGAGGAATAAAAGGTCAGGATGCTCTTGATAAACACAGGACAATTCCTTCTTACCACTGCCACTCCAAGGAAGGGTTGGAATGCCAGCAGTCTGAGCCACGATGGAAGAAGCAATTTTGTCTCCTAAGGCCCACATGGCTTGGCTGGGAGGACCTGCAGAGAGCAAAGACAGTGCATGAGAGAGACACGGGGGGTTCAGACATCAGGGCAAGCTCCAGAAGTCTGATTTAGGAAAAACTCCACTTCTCCCATAAAACTGAGCCCTCTTTAAAATGAGAACAGGGAGAATCTGGTTTATCAGGAATCTTTTCTGATTTTTTATCTCAACATTAAAGGATGTTTTGGAAAACTTTCCCCTTCTCCCATATGAGAACTGCTGTAAAGAACATTTCAACCATCCTGGACTGCAGACCATTCCTCATGGCTCTCTCTTGCACTCAGGGTTTCCATCTCCCTAAACCTCCCCACCTCCAAACAAGGCCTAGGCATCAGAAGAGCAGTCCATCTCCTCACCCATGAAAGCAATCCCGTTTTTGTGGAGAAGTTCTGGCAGTTTGGGGTTCTCTGATGCATGGCCCCAGCCAGCCCACACAGCCTGCAGGAGAAAACAAACAATTTGCTCTTTGTTTGAACAAAACAAGCAAGTGAGCAGAAACAGACACACACAAACACTCCAAGTCTTCCTTTTCCTCGTGGAAAACAGCCTCAGAACAGCCAGGAGCCATTAGCCACAGGGTGTGCTGAATTTAAAGGATGGCTTGCACCTTGCAGACAAGTGCAAGCAGGCTGAGGAGGAGCTGAGGAGGAGCTGGGTGCAGGGAAGTGCAGGGCTGCAGGGAACCTCCCTCTCCTGCAGATATTCCTACTGGGACAGCCACTGCACTGTCCCATGGGCTGCCTTGGGGTGCTCATCTGGTCTGGAATTCCAGTTTCTTTGTCCTGCCTTGCTCCCCAGCAGAGCTCCTTCCTGAAGGACAGGAGATTGCTCAGTGTCTGTGACACTCCTCACCTGCACTGGGATCCTCTTGGCAATGTCCAGGATGAGCTCCACGTTTGCATAGTTGTTGTTGTTGGGTCCTCCAGGCACGGGCACGTAGTGATCTGCCATTTTAATGTACTCTGCAAACACAGGGGTTCCATTCAGGCAGCAAATCTAAGCTGGACTCACTCTCAACTCCTGCTTTTTTTAGAGCAGGACTCACTCTCAACTCCTGCTTTTCCTCAGGCTGAGCCCTCCCAGCTGCTCCTCACAGGCTCTGGGAAGCACTGACCTGCTCAGAACACCCCACTGCTGGCAGACCAGGAGGGCACCACCCCCTGGGCATGCAGCCTGGGACCCTCCCCAGCTCCCCAGCTCACCTGCATTGGCTTTCAGGTCCTCAGGGGTGACCATGACCACGAACCTGATGGCCCTCTCGTTCCTGAACATCTCGTAGGACCAGCGCCGGATGGACCTCATGCACTTCACTGCTGCAATGCCATTGTTGGCTATCAGCACCTGGGGGCATCAGAAGCTGGGATGAAACAGAGTCTAAATAGCACAAAGCAATCAACAATCATGAAAGAAGTTTTTTTTTTCTCCCCAGATTCTTTGCCCCGCTTGGGGCTGTGCAGTTTTTTAGCCAGCATCCAGCTCATGGCCCATCTGTCAGTTCAGAGAGCAGCTCTTGTTTCAACATAAAATTTTAATGTGTTATGCCTTGGTTGAATTAAAGAACAGAAGGACTCAAATCAAATTATTAAGCATTTTAAAATACATTTCTTAATGTTTTTCCAGACTACTTTTGTTTTTTCTGTCTATAAATCCTTCTGTACCAGCAGAAGTGCTCTGGCTCACTCACATCTTTTTTCTTATTACTCTAATCCAAAATAATCAGATGTTTGTTCATCACAGAGAAAAAAGGAAGCACAATGATCCCAGGCAGAAGCACAACTTCCAAGCTCAGAAACATCAGCAACTTGATACCTGCAAGGTACAGCCTTAGAGAGAGACAAGTCAGAGCTGCAGAGAGGAGCTGGAGTATGCTGAAGCAGGTCAGGCAGTTACCTTCTCAATAACTTTATTGCCTCCAAAGCGAGTAACAAACTCTGCTGGAGAGGCCACGGTGAAATCCCGCTGCACATCCACCTTCTTCCTGTCCCGGCCCTGCTTGACAAGGTGCAAACCAGACATGCTGGGCCTGGGGAGAGGGACAGACAGAAACAACCTGTCAGGACAGCTGGACGCCAGCAAAACAAAGCGTGTGAATAATGGGAAAGTTCTCTTTGGCCACACTCCCCAGCCAGACAAGCAGAATCTCTCCTTGCCTCCAGACCCTCGTGGCCTGGCTCACAGGGACATCACATCCTTCACAGGGATGTGTCCATCACAGTCCTCACATCCCTTACAGGGATAACTCTTTCTAAACTACTTTTCAGCCATTTCCAAAAGTTTCAGGTTATCTGGAAAAGTCCCAGCTATGCCAAAATATAAATAGGCAAAATTACAGCTGCTGCATGTTGCTGTCCAACACAGAACAATGCTGCACCAGATTGCTTTATCCACCCAGAGAAGCTGGAAACAACAGTGATTTCTGGCTTTGGCAAAACAAGCTGCAAAGATCAGGTTCTGTAAGGAAATCCTCTTGGAAAGCACAGCAAATTTATCTCCAGGTGCAAATGAGAGACTCACACTGGCTATGGAAATCATTTTCCAGGAGTTCTCCACTACCCAGTCTTTAATATCTTCCTCAAAAGCTCTGGGAGCCAGAGGACAAATTAATCACATTACTCCTACTACAAGCAGAGAAAGCCAGCTCTGTGCCTGCCAAGCCCAACCCCGTGCCCTGCCACAGCTCGTGCGTGTGGGAATGGCACAGCCACTTCCCCTCCTTCTGCTCCAGCCTCCACAGCAACAGCACAGGCACAGCTCACCCTCTGCCTTTGGTTTGCCAGGGCTCACAAAGCTGAGTCTGTGAGAGGGAATTCCAGGGGAGAGCACAGAGCTGCTCCTCACACCGAGTGTCTGCCCTGGCTGGAGATCAGGGAATCAGTGAGACACTTCCCATGTCACGGGCACTGAGGCTTCACCTCTCTGCTCAGAACACAGATCACCTGTTTCTACTGGCCTTGCCCTTAGAGTTTCCCTCCCCAGGAGCTCAGGGAAGCCCTTCCCCTGTCCCTGGCAGCAGCACAGAGCCTTCTGCAGGAACGAGGATTGGGAAGGAGGATCTCAGCTCAGAATGAGGAATTCAGAATCCTCAGGAATGAGGATTGGGAAGCTCAGCTCAGAGCTTTGGGAAGCCCCAGCAGCACCAAGGGTGGGTGCTGGGCACTGGCAGATCTGTGTCCAGGGGCCCTCTGGATGGAACCTCTGCCCTAATCAGCTGCTCCATTGAGCAATCCCACTGGGAATGGCATGGGATGCAGGGAGAGCTGCTGGGGGAGGGCACAAAGGGAAAAGCAACACCAGGAGAAGCCAAGGCACAGGCCAGGGAGCCTCAGAGCTCTCCTGGGCAGGGCTGGAGCATCCCTGCTGGAATGAGCTGCTGCTCCAGGGGCCACAGCCTGACAGGGAATTCCCCCTGACATTCTCTCAGAAAGCCCTTATGGCCATGAAGGTTTCCCCACACGGAGCACAGACCCTCCTCAGCACTTCACCAGCAGCACAGGGACACCCCAGACCCAGGCTGTCCCTCCCAGTGACACCCTGGGCCAGAGGGATGGCTGTGCCAGGTCAGAACAACTCCAGCCACTCGAGCAGCTTATCTCAGAGAAGAGCTGACAGCCAGAGGAAGGCAAAGAACAAGCTCTGTGTGCACAGGATCAGCCCCTTGTACTTTCCCTTCCACTTCCAGACACTGTCACCAAACTTAGAGCTGTCCCCAAAAGTTCTCACACTCCTGAGAACTCAGCCTGGGAATACAAGGACAGGAGCCAACAGGCAAGAAAGAGAGCAAAGGTGTAGTTAAGGTTGAATTTCTACTAAATGGATGCATTTAGGGGGGCAGAGTCTTCCTGGCAAGGAAGGAGCACAGTCCAAGGAGCCAGAGAGGTTTATGCACTACAGGTTTACTGAGAGCAGTCTCAACAAAAATGAGATAAAAATCCCAAGGTGCGAATTTGTGAACATGTTTAAATATGAACTGTCCCACCAAGAAATTACTAAGCACAAAGATACTGCTCCAGGTGAAATGTCAATAGAGCCTGAGGTTCCTCATTCAGGATGCAACGAACACTTGGACATAAACAACTACAGTTTGATTTGTGAGCATGCCAGGATTGCCAAGTTTATTTATCAATAATCACAGGCTGCACACTGTAAGCAAAACAGAAGAGTTGGGGGTTTTTTGCAGGATAAGACGAGGTAGAAGCTGGACAGAAAGGAAGGAAGCACAGAGCTCTAAACAAACAGAATAAATGCTGAGTTAGTGACTGTCATCCCTATTAATCACCTGCTCACAACTGCCATGTTTCGTGATGGAGGAATTTTCAAAATGCTTTTCTCCCTTTTATTTGTATATATGTAACACCCCTCTGTTTTTGTATGTGTACCTCTATATGTGTATAGTTAGTACAAGTATATTTATAAAATATACCTCAGTATGTGTCTAGCTAATGTAAGTGTATTTTTGTCTATGCCATAGCCTCTATATTTAGATGTAATTCACCTCC
>JAYDZK010000066.1:1242847-1264622 GCA_034509185.1 Euphonia xanthogaster | reverse complement strand
CCCTGTGTGTGAGGGAATGTCCCTGTGCCAGTCCTGCTGTGCCCTGTGTGTGAGGGAATGTCCCTGTGCCAGTCCTGCTGTGCCCTGTGTGTGAGGGAATGTCCCTGTGCCAGTCCTGTGTCCTGTGTCTGAGGGAACATCCCTGTGCCAGTCCTGTGCCCTGTCCTGTGCCCTGTCCTGTGTCCTGTGTCTCAGGGAGCCTCCCTGTCCCTGTCCTGTGCTCTGTCCTGTCCCCTGTGCCAGTCCTGTGCCCTGCCCTGTCCCTGTCCTGTGCCCTGTCCTGTCCCCTGTGCCCTGTCCTGTGCCCTGTGTCTCAGGGAGCCTCCCTGTCCCTGTCCCTGTCCCTGTCCCTGTCCCTGTCCCTGTCCTGTGCCCTGCCCTGTCCCTGTCCCTGTCCCTGTCCCTGTCCCTGTCCTGTCCCCTGTGCCAGTCCTGTGCCCTGTCCTGTGCCCCATGTCCAAGGGAGCCTCCCTGTCCCTGTCCCTGTCCCCTGCCTGCTCTGAGAGCCGTGGGCCGTGTCTCAGTGCTCGTTAGTGACCGTGTGTTAATCACCTCTCAACAGGAGTTTGACAACTATGCCGAGTGGGATTTGAGGGATATTGATTTTGTGGAAGATGATTCAGACATTTTGCATGGTAAGTGCCATATTTTTGTACCCAGCCTGAAAACTGTTTCAGATGCCTGAGCAGCTTCCCGTTTCTTTCTCCACTCACTTTAGGAGGGAGCAGACACTTTTAATGCTGGGGTTTCATGTTTGGGTTTTTAGTGCATTAAATCTATCAGGGTGGGTGTTCATGCAGGCAGCAGGGAGCTGTGCAGTGTGTGTGAAACACATGAAAAGTGTTGGACTCCAAGCTGTGATTTTTCACATGTTCAGCATGCCCTGAGTTAGAGTAGCATCAGCTGTGTGTGACAACTTCCTTTTTATTGTGAAGATGATTTTATGAGCCCAGTTCCTGCTCTGAGTTTCTGTGGACATGCTGCCTTAATCACAAGGAATAACAGGAATTACTGAAGTGGCATTTTAATCCACAGAGAGGAGAAGATCCTGCTTTTCCCCACGTTTGTAAGTACACACAGGGTTTAGGAGTCCTGTGTTTGTGCCTCAGAATTCTGCCATCTGTGTCAGGCAGTTCTGAGCTAAAGCCTTTGCATCCCCTGGAGACAGACAAATCCCTGTTACGTGCAGACAGGCTTGGCAAAGTTAAAAAAGCCAGTTTGAGGTGGAGCAGTGCATGCAGGAGCTTTAGGAATGCAAACTGCCCTGGCTCAGTTTCTCCCTTTCAGCTTTTATTGAGGGGGGACTGGCTTGAGGCCATGGCAGGGACTCCTCCTGCCAGCTCTCTGCTGTTTCACATTATTCTGGGTCCTGGGGAACTGAAAAAGCAAAATAATCTCCTGCACATTGACGACAGGTCCCCGTTCAGCACTCCCTCACACCTGCCCTGCTGCCAGCCCCTGTGCTCCAGCAGCTCTGCTAACTCCTGCTGGAGCTGGACCTGCCTGTGCTCCTGCACATCCTGCAGCAGGGACTTCCACAATCCAATTAGGAGTTCACAATTCAATTTTGTGTTGTGTGAAAAAACACTTCCCCCCTGTCTGTCCAATATTTCCACTCGATAATTTCATTGGGTGCTCTCTGCTCCATCCCTCAGCTGTCTCCAGGGTTTGGGAAGAGTTGTCAGGCATTTGCTGTGTGCAGAGTGCCTGGCAGAGCTTGTGGAGTGTGGCCAGCTGCAGTTTGGGTCTGCTAGCCCAGGAACTCTGGCATCTGCCTCCCCACAGCTCTGCCCCCGTGGGAGGGAAAGCCTGGCAGAAATGAGCCCCAGGGTCCAGCCAGCTTCTTCCCTTTTCCCTGGGGAGAGCAGGAATTCTTTTCTAAAGAACTTGGAGTGAGATCTTTCACTCCTGCCATTTAATACAAAAAAAAAAAAAAAAAGGGCAGGAGCCACATCCTCCCTGTGCTGCAGTTTTGAAGCTGCCCACTTTGCCTGGGAGGATTTTGCAGCCCAGCTGAAGGAGCCCACGGGGAAGGGCAGGGCTCAACACAGAGCTCTTGGGAGCAGGGGTGGTTCAAGGAGCTTCGTGCTTGGGGATGGGCAGGGGGGGCTGTGGGACAGCCTGGGTGAAAGTGAAAATGGGGCAGAAATGGGGCAGAAATGGGGCACAGGGCTTGAACAATTTCACAGCCCAGAGAAACCCAAATGGGGCCTCACAGCCAAGAGTGAGGCTCAGGTGGGGAAGAAAATCCTCAGTTTGTTTTCCTGCCACGTGTTAAACCTCACTGGGTTCAGGATTAACTTTTGAAAATGACTTTTATATTGCATTTTCTGCAAGTCACTCAGGCTGGGCCCTGGGATGCCCCAGTACAATTTCTGTGGTGTCTCTTTCCTTCTCTTGGTGCACCAGAGCTCAGTGCTGCACATCCCACAGCAAAATTTGTGCTTCCACTGGAGTGGAATTCCCCCTTCTTCCCTTTCTCCCACGTTGCTTTCCATAATATTTTGTAAAAATTCTTTTTTAAGTAGTTCTAGATCTGAGCTGCTTGACCTCTGATTTCTGATGTATATCTTTTATATGATATTTATATTTAAAGCTTTATCTCACGTATTTTACCTGTCAGATTTCCCTGTGTCACTCTGAACAAGTTCTTGGTATTCCCACAAGGAAATGCTATTTATTACAAGGTGGGAAGGCTCCCGGGCAGCTTTTGTGAGGAACACAGAACCTGTACCTGTTCCAGCTCTCCCCACCTCACAGGAGGTCACAGACATCATTCAGCCACTGCTTGGTATGAGTGAGATGGCAAAAATTTGTATGAAATCTCTCCCATTTCGGTTCAGTTCTGGAATTGTTCTCTTTTGTTCAGTGCTGGCAGTACAGTAGGGACATGCAAATACATATTGCAGTTTCACAAAAACATAATGGGCAGATCAAAAGCACCAACCAGTTACAAGCCTCATTCAGCCCACAGTGCTTGAATATTTCATGAGCTACAAGTTTTCATCAGGCTGAATTAGAACGTTGGTAATTTATCTTTTTCCCAGCTTTTTTTCCCCTCCCCCCTTTCTCATGCAAATGATTTTTCACTTCTAACACTGCAAAGTAATTGCTGAAACCACAGATTTAGGAGTGGAAATAGGCTGCCACTGGCAGGGAAATGGGGAGTGAGCAGCAGGGCATCACTGTCCTTCCTGGCAGAGCAGCCTTTGCTGTGCTCCAGAGGCAGATGGAGCTGCCTGCCATGGGCCCTGCCCTGCTCCAGGGTGCCTGAATTTGGGCTGCAGCCCTTCAGCTCGTGCCCAGCCCAGCACACACTGCTCCCACAGGCTGTTCCCTGGGGTTAGTTTGCATTCTTCCCATTGTCTGAGCCTCTCCTGCCAAGGCAGGTTCTCTCCATGGAACAAAGCTCTCACTCATGAGTGCTCCACAAACTTTCCTGCACACCAAGTGAGGCTGGAGAGGAATGAAAAGCAAAGAAACTGTTTTGGACACACTGTGGAGAAACCAAAATATTTGGGTTTTTTTGGTTCTTTTGGAGTGGAGGAAGGAGCCTTGAATTGCTGCTTATCAGTGGGGCCTTCAGAGCCTTCTCAGAGCCTTCTCAGAACCTTCTCAGAGCCTTCTCAGAGCCTTCTCAGAGCCTTCTCAGAGCCCAGAGTGGACGCTGAGCACGGGGTCAGCTCAGATTATCTGACCCAGCAGCACAAACAGCTGCCTCCCTGCAGAGCCCAGGGCAGAAGCCCAGGCAGACCATTGCCATTCCCCCAGCATCTCCTCTCTCATTTCTGTGCTCTCAGGGCCACTGGAGCAGGCAGAGTTATTCGTGCATCCCAGAGTTGGTAATGCCTGTCCTGGCTGAGTCTGGCTGTTAAAAATAAAAGCCCCTCCAGAAGGGCACGTGGCAGAAATGCTCATTTCTCTGGGAGCAGAAGCTCCATTTTTTCCCCTTCATTTGTTCCTTCCTCTCCCCAGCTGAGCATCATTTCTTTAGAATATTGTGCACCCAGGTGAAAGCATCAAAACTCCATGGTTAGAGGTGCATAATTACTTGTGATATTTATAGAGGTTCTCCAGTGCAGTTTCTGCATGTACTTATTAAGTTCTGCCCACACAAACCCCAGAAAATAACAAGTTGGCTGAGCTTGCAGAGGGTTTCAAAACTACAAAAATATTTTCTGTAAATTGGCTCCAATTCCAGCCCTTCCTAATGGATTTCATTCATGTTTAACTTGCTGCATTCCCAATTTCTCGTCCCCACATTTTAGCACGAAGGAGAATTTGCTGTCTCTGCTTGTTCTTAAATTAGGAAACTTAAATCCCTCACTGGGAAAATACACAATGATGCTGGAAAAGGCAAGAAATTTGGAAAAACAAGGAGGAATATTGCAGCACCCCTCCTAGCTCATACAGAATCCTTTACTCCCAGATTAATGTCAGAGCAATTTGGGACAAACTGAAGGGTTTTTATTGGGATCAAGCTCCTGAATCCCCACAGCCTCTGGGCTCTGTCCCTGTTTGTATGAAATTTGATTACCCAGAGGGGTGCAGGGATGCATTTCCCAGAGGCTGGAGCTTTCTGGTGTTTCCACCTACATACATATTTAAGATAGACACAGAACCACACTTTTTAATTGCATTATTAATTATTAATTATTATTCTGAGAGTACCATCAGTAAACTGCCACTGTCAGTTTTGCTCTTTTTGTGTAACTACAGAGGGAAGTGGATCCTGGGTTCTGTCCCCCTTTGGGCCACCCCAGTTCCCCTTTTTCCAAAATCTGGTGGTTGTGTCACAGCCTCCAAAGCACTGCCAAGCCTTGAGCCTCTTCCTTCTGAGAGCACATGGAAATTAACATAAATTAAAAAAAATATTAAAAATCAGCCGCCTCTACACTCATTTAATAACCTGGAATTTGTGTGTTATCCAACAGAGGAAGGGAAGGGAAGGTGATGGGTGTCTCTTTATCTTGTCTTTCAAGAATTTACCCCCAAAAACGTTCATTAAGCTAATGGCTGCAGGAAAAAGGAGCTGCAGGCTGTGTGAGTGCCTCAGCCAGCCTGCAGACAGGTTGGATTTTGGGAAGGATGTGATTTCTAATGAGCATGGCTTTTTCCTGGGCTTCTTCACATTGTCCTGAGCTGTTCTTTGTTCTCCTGGCAGACAGATAAGTTTGGAAGTTAACAAGCTGGAATCTTCCAGATGTCTTTAACAACTGTAGCAAAGGCTACTTTGAGTCCTCACAGTCAGAGCTGTGTCTGCTTTTTGGAGTTCCCTGTTCTGGGCAAACACCTTTGCCCAAAGATGACACCTCAGGAGAAGGAATACTTGGCTGTTGCATGTATGAAGGAACAAATATTTGCAGATAGCAGAACAGCCCAAGGAGGAGGAGGAGAGGAGTTCTCAGGACCTGCCCAGGTTCATGTTGACATGAGTGTATTTACAGTGATGAATTTGGCAGGAGGAAGCAAAGGAAACCTTCCCCAGGTAGCAAGGACTGTACTGAGCTGATGCCCCTGTAAAATTGCCTGAGGATTTTTAAACCATTTCAGCCTGATGTGAACATAAAAGCTTGAAATTCAGCCTCCTGCAGTGATTGCTTATGAGTTCTTTCATCTTGGTGTTTTGCAGCTCTGAAGATTGCAGTTGTAGATATCTATCATTCCAGGTTAAAGGAGAGACAGAGACGGAAAAAGTGAGTTTTGGAGCAGTCCCCGTGGTTTGCCTTCCCTGTGCAATGCTGAAGGATTACACATCATGAATTTCCTGCTTCAAAAAAATCCTGCCAGACTGTGACTGATGGCTGGCCCCCCACTTTTCCCCCAGAAATATTTGCATCATTATTTTTAAATCCTAGTGGTCCCTAAGTTAGTTTTCCACACTGAAGATAACTCGATTGCTGACGTGGGCTTGAATAATTTATTCAGCTCATTTGACAGCGTTCTAGAATGACTCAATCTATTAATTAAATTAAGTTTTATTAGAACCTTGAAGTACTTTGTTCAATATTTAAAATTATATCTTGCTGGATTACTCCATACTGGAAGGATTAGTGATTTGAAGTGAGGCTGCTCCAGTCCCTCTCATAAAACTACACAGTTCTGCTGAGTGACAGGAAGGATTGGCCTGGTTCTTTATAATTCATAAATTAAAAGTATTTATGTGGGTTAATTTCCATGATGATCAGTCTTGTCATACTAAAGGAAAGTGCTGCAGGGCTCTCCATAACTCTTGTGGTTACACCAGTGTCAGGTTTTGTGAAGTTTCAACAGCAGGATGGGACAGAAATCTGGAAAATGCCACAGAAGTCAGTGATGTCACTGTCAGAAAGGTGGCTCTGCATGGGACAGGAAGGTTTGTGCACAGCAGAGGAAATGTCATGGATTTTACAGAGCAAGTTCTTGCCAGCCCAGCTCTGTGGTATCTTGCTTGCCAGAGTGGAGTCACCACAGAGCAGTGAGCACGTGGCACTGCTCACCCTGGTGACAGAGGGATGTGTCAGGCACCTGCTTTCCCTCTGCTCCTTCCCTGATCCCAGCAGGGGCAGTTCAAGCCCAGAGTTACCTCCCTCACCTCTTTGAAACCCAGGCTGCCATGGAAAAATGCCTTTCTCCTGTGCCACTGGTGGCATTTTCAGTCCAGCCCTACCCTGTGCTTTAGCAGAGGGAAGTTTGTCTCCCTCTGAAGCTGGAAATGATGTTCATGAGACATTCATTACCTCTGATTTTGGAAGGACAAGTTATAAGATGCTGTAGATGTGAAATCTGTGCCTAAAGAAGCAATTTCCAACCTTTAAAGTGATTGCAGCTCCCTTTGTGCTCAGTGCTAATGCACACCACTGTCCAAAATTTACCCTGATTAAAGACACACTGCATCATGTTTCCATTCCAGCCAGCCCAGGGCTTATGGAAATTTCATTCATGTTTAGTTTTAGACTCCTCTGATGGTCTAAATCAAAGTTTCTTCTGAAGCCTTTGTGTTTGTGAGGCAATGCAGGAGTAATGGCCTTTATTAATGTATTTTTCTTTCATTTCCAGAATTATAAGAGATCATGGCCTGATCAACCTCAGAAAATTTCAGAGTGAGTATCAGGTGTAACTGCTTGAATTCACAGTGGCAAAACTTCACACATTCACCACTTCCAGGTCACCAGTGTGGTTTGTTCATACTGGAACATATTCAGATGTTCTAAATTCCAGCAGATTTCCTGCCCCAGCTGTCTCCAGCTGTCTGGTTCTAATGACTCCCAGCCCAGTGCTTTAGTTCTTGCCTCAAAATTGCTCTTCAGAAGCATTTGGGCTCTGCTGAGTGGGGAAAAGGGGGAAGGCGAAGCCCAGGCCTTTCAAGTGCACCTCACTCTTGTGAGCAATGACTGAGCAACATTTAAACATCACCCTTTATGCCTTAAGGACTTGAAGGGCTGTAACTTCTGCTGCTTTTTACTCAGCAGTTTGTAGCTGTGGCACCAAAAAGGCCAAATGTGGATTTTTTGGGCAGTCCCTAGGCTGGGGCTCGCAGCAGCCCCCAGAGAGGGGTTTTCCCCTGGCAGCAGGGGTGGTGACACGTGGCACTTTGCCCCTGCAGTTCTGGAAAGGCGTTACCCCAAGGAGGTGCAGGAGCTGTACGAGACCATGAGGAGGTTTGCCCGGATCCTGGGGCCCCTGGAGCACGACAAGTTCATCGAGAGCCACGCGCGTGAGTCCCTGCTCCCCACACAGCCCTCTCCTGGGGGCAGGAGGTGCTTTTCCTCCTCCTCCTCCCCCATCCAGCCACCTCAGGAAAACAAATACATTTGTGGTTTATGTTGAGGGAGCAGCCAGTGGGGTTTTTTCCACTAAAGTGTGTCCGAGCTCTTTGTTTGAGTTCGCAGCTGACTGAACATTCTGGTCACGTGTTAGAGGTAATATTTTTTTATCTAAAGAGCACTTTTTATTTACTGGGACTCTGTATCAGGGGAAGAATAAAATCCCTATATTATGTCTGTGTGGAGAGATTGGGAGCAGGCAGCAAAGTGAATTCTTTGAAAGACACACGTTCCAGTACTTAATGTCACATAATTACATAGTGCAGTGGTCATTATGTCCTTACCTTAGGGGAGAGGCATTGTTCCATCCCTGAATCACCCCACAGCCTGCATTTAGGCAGATTCCAGCCCGAGTCACCACATCCTGCTTCATTCTGTGACTTAAACTGGGACAGTTGTTGCTCATTAGAAAGAACAAAGCATTTACGACGTTGTGCCCGTGTTTTCAGGGCACCCAGTGTGAAATGCCAAGAGCATGATCCTGCAAAGTCACGAGTCCTGCATGGGAGTGCTGCTCCTGGAACCTGGTTTTGTTGTTGTAGTGGCTGCAGATCCTCAGGTGACCCTGGCAGGTACAGGCACTACACAGGTCTCCTGAGCAGCAGCAGGAAATAAATTCACAAGGAAACTTGCTCCCTGTAAAACTGAGCAGTGCTGGAAGGCAGCTGATGAAAGCAACAGACAGGAAATATCTCTGAGCAAAAGAAACATTTCATAATTTCATCTTCCTGACTGCAGGAAAAAAAAATTGTCTGCAAGGAAAAATTTTGGAAGGCCCAGCTAGGAAAATCATAGTTCCAAGAGAATATTTGATGTATAAGGAGCCTGGCTGGAGCAGTTCCTCAAAGCTATTGAAATGCCTTCTAGAAATCCACATTATTGTTATTTGCCTTGTCTAGGGTATGGCAAAGGGACTATCAAAGCATGAAGAGAAAATGCCTTTTCAGAGCACAGAAATTCTAGAAACCAGCAGAAATCTGTGACCAAGGAGCACGGGGACAGAGAGATACTGAGATCCTGTGGGGGGAGGTTAACCCTGGCTGTGGTTTGTGTGTTCAGAGCTGAGCTGTGCAGGCAGATAACAAAGAGCCACGTTCCCAGGCCACCCCACTGACCCACTTTTGCTTTTTTTGGTTTTCCCTCCTGCCACCTCGTGGGGTCCAACAGTGGAATTTGAGCTGCGCAGGGAAATAAAGAGACTCCAGGAATACAGAGCAGCAGGAATCACCAATTTCTGCAGTAAGTACCTGATGCATTATTCAGCCCATTCCCATCCATCAAGGAAGGGAAGGATGATTTTACAACATTCAGGATGTGTTGAATAAAGAGGCACTTAGCTCAGAGAGGCTCTGGAGCTGAGCAAGGCTTCAGCAATGATGCACAGTCCAGCTGGGCTGGTTTAGAGCTGGTCTGAGCCATCAGCCTGGAGATCACAGTGTCTGACACAGCTCTGCTCTGGGCAGCACTTTGCAAAAGCTTCATTAAAACTTATTTATGTCATGGCACAGTGGTCTCAGGGGTTTATCTTGGGACACTTTCACTGCCTGTCGACACCTGTGATAGCTGGAGAGAGGCCCAAGACCTCCACATAACAAAATGGCCTGGTTTATCCTGGAGTTAGATCATGGAAGCCTTTTTTGTTTGATTTTGGCCTGAAATTAACAGGGGGAAGGGTGCAGGGTGGAATCTGATCCCTTCTGGTGCCAAGTGGCCGCCACGAGGGAGAACAGCAGAGGCTGGGCCAGGAGCAGAGACCTTCCCAAAATCTCCTGAAGCAGGGGAAGGCCAGTCTGGAGTGTTCTGGGGAGGCAGGTGGTGAGGGCAGGCTGTGTGTGTGCCACAGGTGCCCGGACCTACGAGCACCTGAAGAAGAGCCGGGACGAGGAGCGGCTGAAGCGCACGATGCTCTCGGAGGTGCTGCAGTACATCCAGGACAGCAGCGCCTGCCAGCAGTGGCTCAGCCGCCAGGCAGACATGTAAGCACTGCCACGGGGTGCCCAGGGAGCCTGGCACTGCCCCATCCAGCCTGCTCCACTGGCAGGTGTCCCTGCTGCCCCCGGGAGTGGCGAGCTTCGAGGTCCCTTCCAGCCCAGACCTTCCTGGGATTCTGTGGTTCACTTGGCATCCAGCACGTTTTCCTGCCTGATAGTAGCAAATCCATTCCCAGTTTATCAAAGTGGGAGCAGCCTGCAGAATCCAGAAGGGCAGAAGAGTGGGTGACAGCAATAGTGCTTGTTGGGTGCAGGCAAAGGAGGGACTCCAACCCCTCAGTTTTCTCAAATTTATATTTCAGGAACTGAGCTGCTGTTCATAAAGTCACGGAGGGAAATGAGCTCTTTATGGATATTAATGAGGGCTCAGCTGATGCCTGAAATATTTCAGATGATTTTAGATGTAGCAGCATTATTAATGTGTCATCACCCTGCACGAGCACTTGGATTTAAGGAACAAACATAAAGGAAGTGCATCCTGTGTGCAGGAGATGGTTTGGAACTTCCCCACTCAATCTCCACTGGATTTTTCATTGTGTGCCCCTCCACATTTCTTTAACAGGTTTCAGACGTATTTTTCAATGTGGGAACACTAAATATTTATAAATCCTGTTGACTCCTAGTCAGGGCCTGGGTTATGCAAGTTGAATTGTATAATTATTACAAGTTGTGGAAGAAGCACTTTCAGGGCCAACACATGCAGTTATTCTTAAAAAAACATGAAGGCAATTTGAAAATTTCCTTTCTTTTCAGTGATTCTGGCCTGACTCCCACGGTACCAGTTCCTTCAACTACAGGTAAGTGTTAGATGATGTCTGCCAAAAACCCAATAATATTTCTCTGACAGCTCTTTTCTGACTTTTTCTCAAGTGCCACAGTGTCACTCCTCAAGCCTCACGGTTAAGCACTGCTTAAGTCAACATCACAATAATCTGCAAGCCATTCCACTCACATATCCTGCAGGATTTTTTGCTGAATTTCTAGATTTTTCTGACAAGAGGTCAAAATCCATCCTAAAGCTACATTAGCAAGGCAGGAAACAAAAGAATTTTCACAGTCTGTAAGCACAAATCAGGGTTTTTTCCACCAAGAGGACCCCATCTTCTTTCAGTGCCCAGTCAGGACAGATTCAGGGGTCAGTCAAGGTCCTCATGAACAAGACTTAAATAAATTCCCATCCCATTTGTTGAGGTCGTGGGGTGACTGAGGCTGGGATAAAGTTTTACTGCAAGGTTGTTAAATGTTGCCAGGCAAAATGGCTTTGGCTCTGTCCCCACGCCCAGGTTTTGTGTGGATGCTGTTAAACCACTTGAATCAAACCTCTCCGAGGTGGACACTGGGTTTATATGTTCTTCCTCATTCCTTCCTGGTGAATTTGGGTCAGGATCCCAAGCAGTGAGTCAGGGCACTGCAGACTGTTCTGAACCTGTCTGGTGGTTGCTGAGATCTGGTATTTTGGAGTAAAAAACAGCTTTGTGTATCTCAGAGTCCGTGAGGGGAGGACAGAGTCTTCCAGCTGAAGGTCTGGAATGAGGGATGGACTTCCTTGTTTGTCAAGGATCCAGTGTCCCATGGAGGGGATTGTGTTGCCTGTGGAGCTGTGATAGCTCACAGTGTTTACAAGCAGCATCACATGTGGAACAAAACCCAAACAGAATACCACAGAGTTGCTAATTAAGCAAACATCCTGCCCAGGGATGCTGGGGAAGAGCTGCCACGTGGCTCTAATTAAAGGCTGCATTACTCTGAATATACAAGAGGGCAAATTAATGCTTCACTTCTAGATTCTAAGCTCCTGACTTTGCAGCCTTGATATGTTTTATTTAATGTAGTTTGTGTGCGTGTGTGGTATTTTCTGGGTTTATAAAAGAGTAAAACTGAATTCTGTCATGTCCCTCCTAGCACAGTGGCCCCATGCCATGGGAAGGGGGAGCAGTGCTGAGAAATAACTTCCTTTACACCTCCCACAGGCTCACACTCCAGCTTCTCCCCAGTCCCCCAGCTCCCTCTGCTCAGCTCCTCACACCCAGCCAGATCCCTTCTGTTCCTGCAGATGCCCAGGAGACACAGAGACTTCCCAGTGCCAGGGGCAGGACCTGGCCAGGGCAGGATCCTTGGGAAAAACAAATTTTTTTGGCACATTTCCCAAGGTCTCATCACTTTGCCAGATTTGGGGAGTTATCCTGGGATAGACACCTATCTCTAGCAGTGCCAAATATGCAGCCCACAGCACAGGGTGAGAGACTTTTTTCAGTGTGAATAAATAACCCAAACTTTGTCCTGAGCTCTGCAAGTTGCAAAAAAAAAAACCCAAAACAACTATTAGGAAAAAAAACGCTGTCTGCAAGCAGAGAGCCCTTGTGAAAGTTTAGGCTATGCCAGGTAACAGCAAAGTAAACAATAACTTATAACTGCTGTTTATATAATGATATAGAAACAAGAGTGAAAGTGATAAACACCAGATGAGCTTGTGATAAATATTCCTTCCGAACTGTTCATCCTAACAGACAAAAAATCAATCCCCAAACTGCATTTGCCTTGCAATACCTGAATGGTATTTAAAGGCATTTGAAGAGAACTCTGCCTCATGAAGCTGTCAGTAATGCCAGAGAGAAATTGGCTTAATCACAGCAATAAAAAGTCTCATCATCCTTACAAGGTGCTGGTTTCAGCACACCTGGCACACCCTCCCTGGAGCTGGGACAGCCAGGAGGCTCAGCCCAGCTGAGCCATGCCTCATGCCAGTCTGACACAAAGCTTTTGTCGTGCAGTTCCTCCCAAAAACCAACAGCTCACGAGTCTCATGCAACATTCACAGAACTTCAAATTGCAAAACCAAACCTTTTGTGGCATCAGCAGAGCTTTCTGCTGAGCCCTGAGCAGCCCTGTCTGTAAACACTTGGCTCCAGCTGGGTTGAACCGCCTCCCTGGCAGAGCCCAGGGGCTGCCACCCCACTCTGCTGTGGTTCTGACAGAGCTTTTCTGATGGAGCTTTTCTGACAGAGCTTTTCTGATGGAGCTTTTCTGACTGAGCTTTTCTGACAGAGCTTTTCTGATGGAGCTTTTCTGACTGAGCTTTTCTGATGGAGCTTTTCTGATGGAGCTTTTCTGACTGAGCTTTTCTGATGGAGCTTTTCTGACAGAGCTTTTCTGACAGAGCTTTTCTGACAGAGCTTTTCTGATGGAGCTTTTCTGACAGAGCTTTTCTGATGGAGCTTTTCCTCCTCGTCCCCAGGCAGACGCAGCGCTCCGCCGCTGAACCTCACCGGCCTGCCGGGCACCGAGAAGCTCAACGAGAAGGAGAAGGAGGTGAGCAGAGGATGGAAGGATCATCTCCATAACCTGTGTCTCCACAGCACAGGGCTGCCCACACCGTGTCCAGGGAGCTGTGAATGTCACCTCAGCCACGGGCCCTGACTGCTCTTCCTTTCTCACTGAAACCATTCAGGTTTTCCAGTTGGCTTCTTAGTCTCCTGTGCTACACCTACAGCACAAACTGGCTGATTTAGCAAAGAAAGGAGCAGAGCACCAGGGTGTTATTTGGTGCTGTTACAACATCCATCTCCCTGCCTGCTCTGGGAGGCTGGGCTGAGCACAGGGGTTAATTTTTCTTAATGAATACTGGTTGTTTTTCAGCCCAGTGCAGGCCTGTCCTCTAACTCAGTGAACAATATTGAAATAAGAGATTACTATTTCTTAATAGAAATCCTGAGGTGTCCTTAGGCTGCCCCAGGCAGGTTGCAGTGCCCATGAAGCACAGCTGTACCTCAGCCTCCCCTCTGTGCATGTTTCCCTTGGCTGGAGCATTGGGAATCAGCTCCTGGCTTTGGTGGAACTGGCATTTCTGCTCCATTCAGCACAGGAATAATGGTGGCAGGACATCAGTGTGTGTGTGGAATCTGATTTCCTGGTCAGCTGAGACAGAAAGTCTGAGGGCTGAGGAATTCTGCAATTTCCTATCCGTGAGGAATGAGCGTGAAGCATTTCCTTATTAAAGGGAGGAGACAGACAGTTTCTCCAGCAGGAGCAATGCCATGCTCCTGGAAGGCAGCTGGAATCTGGGAGCTGAGCAGGAGCTGTGCAGCCAAACAGCTCAGGGGCTGTGCAGAGCCATTCCTTACCAAACTTCCAACCACAGAATGCCTTCCCTGCACAGCTTCCATGCCAGACTTGTGGAGGGGGAGCTGCTTTTGTAGAAGGTATTAGAGCCTGAGTCTGCAGGGGATTAGCAGCCAGATGCCCTCCCTGGCTCCTGGCCAGCCAGCCCAGTTGCTGCTTCCAAGTGTGGCATGTGTGCTTCCCAGGCTTGGGAAGGAGCAACGCCCACACAGGACACACTCAGAGCTGTGCTCCTGCCAGCCCAGGGCTTGATTTCATCCTCCTCCTTTATTTTTCCATCAGGAATGTTTGTGAATGCAGCAGCCAGCAGGCTCCTCCCCTCCCTACCTGTGGATCCAAACCCTTGTGCCTGCCCTGTGCAAGGAAACACTGGAAGTGTTCTCAGGAAAACATTCCCCGTGCTCCTCCCCCAGCAGGGCTCTGGGAATGGAAGAACATGACAAGTGTTGGTGTTTATTAACTTCACCTTTTGTCTTGCAGCTCTGTCAGATGGTGAGGCTGGTCCCTGGAGCCTATTTGGAATATAAAGCTGCTTTAGTGAACGAGTGCAACAAACAGGGAGGCCTGAGACTGGCGCAGGCTCGAGCCCTCATCAAGATTGATGTGAACAAAACCAGGAAAATCTATGACTTCCTGATCAGAGAAGGGTACATCACAAAGGCCTGAGGACAGGCAGCAGTGCTTGGCTGGAGCAGGCAGATGTGGAGAAGCTTTGAAGTCGCTTTGACAGCGCTGAAAGATTTCACCAGTGTTGAATGAAGGACATTTCCTTTTGTTTAAAACCTTTTGGGGCTCTTTTTTTTTTTATTTCTTTTTTTTTTTTTTTTTTTTTTTTTTGTAAAAACAAGTAGGGAGCTTTGTTAAATTGCATGAATGCTGACATTTGTCTGGGTTCCTTTTGACTCTGCTGTTGTCAGGATTCCTCTGCCTCGCAGCGCTGGGAAGGATCATGTGCCAGAGAAGCTGATGTTAAACGTGAATGGGCATTCATTCCTCACACCTCCTGTGGCTGCAGAGAGCATCACGGTACCTCTGTGCTGCTGGTGACAAAGAATAAGGACACAGCCACACTTTTTGCAGTACAGGGTATAGAAATGCAGTCCCTCCCTCCTTGTGTTCCTTCCTAAATCAGCAGCAGCTCTCAGAGGCAACAGCACGTGCCCGAGGGTGTAAAAATAGAGCTTGCAGTGGTCCAGTCTTTTTAACTTAATTGTGATAAAGAATGGGAAGGGACGTGGCAGGGAAGCTCCTCAACAGTTGTTCCTTTTATGTGGTATTAGCACATATCCCAGCAAGAGGGCTCTGCACAAAGCAAGGGGCTTGGATCCTGCTCCCCCCGTGATTTGGGGGTGTCAGGTTAAATATAATCCCTCCATTTCAGTCTTCTGCTCCTTGGGAAGGCTGGAAGCTACAGCCACTGCAGCTTTTGGGAGCAGGAATAAAAAGGTTCTCGGGACGCTGATGTTCTCCCACAAAAAAGGAGTGAAGCTCCTGTTTGTGAGGCTTTATTCCCTCAGCATTACCAGTGACATGCCTGAGGAGGTGCCACAAGTCACTGCTCAAACACAGCCCCCATGCCATCAGCTGATCCAGGAGCTTCAGCACCAAACGTTGGGATTTGGCAGTCAGGTGGATGATGAAGATGGTTCTCTGCAGGTGCAGCTTGTGTGTTTATTGAACAGTGAATTGTTTGTCAGACAGCTTCCTGCTAAGGTGTGATGCTGGAATAAAGTCCCACAGGAAAGCTGGGAGCCAGAGCAGGTGGGGCCTTGGATGCTCCCAAGTTTGGGATCTCTTGGAACAGCCTAATTGAGCTACAGCTGCACCAGTACCTGTCTAAGGTGTTGAGGTTTGGGTTGTTGTTTGTTCCCCAAGAGTAATTCTCCTGTGGACATGAGGTGCCATTTAATGTGAAGTATTTTGGTCTGTAATAAAATCAAAATGACTTGAAACAATCTTACATCCACGTCCCCAGACTCGGAGTGAGACTGTAAAGGTCACACAGCTGCCTGGATCTATATCCATCAGCTCCTCACCAGGAGAGGGGAGATAAACCCCAGCAGTGGCCGTAGGGATGCAGCCAGTGCATTTCTTAGCAAATATTACTGTTTAAAGAAAAGCAGCAGTAATAAAGGGCGTGTTGGAGAGTAAAATCCAGAAACTGAGAATGGGGATGCCAAGGGAAAGGGCACAGCGAGCTGTAAAACTTTGGGAATGTTTTTCCCACTTGTCTTTTAACAATAAACAGCCAAACTGCCTTTCTTTGCCCAGCCCTTCAGGTGACTTGCACCCAAAGGCAGTAAAGGAGCCGAGGGCACTGGAACCCTCCTGGGGGTGCTTTTGGTGGGCTGAGGAGCACCAGCCCTCGCTGCGCTCCAGACTCACAGCTGGGGGATGCAGATCCTTAATTACAGGTGGACATGGAGCATTAAATATGGAACCAGGCTGGAGATGGGCGCTTTGGGCTGGTGGGACCTGCAGGATTGGTGACACCAGGGCCGGGGTGACGCGGGGAGGCTGCGGCTGCTCCAGCTTAGTCACAGCACTGAGGTATGCACGGAATGAGTCTTCCCGGGGCTGTGTTATCCGCCTGTCATTAAAGCATGAGTGCTGGGGGCTTTTTTTGGGACTCACAGCTGCCGTCACCCCAGCAGCAAACGCGCTGGGCCCGCTGTGACTCAGCCCGGGGGCTGGGGGCTGCCTGGAGCCGATCCCGGGGGCTCCTCCCGCCCCAGCAGCGGCTCCCGCTCCCCACGGAGCAGATAACGCCGATAACCGCGGCGCACCAGGAGCCCTAGTTTGAGTGCCTGCTCAAATTCCCATCGGGAGGGGCCTGTGAAACCTAAACCACCTCCTTGGGAGAAAACACCACGCTGGAGCAGCAGCTTTTGAGCCGTGGTTAGAGAAACCCCAGGCTGCCATCCTGGTGAGAAGGGAAAAGGGAAAAAATCCCAACCACATGGTGATGCCCCATAGTGATCTCTGGCCTTCCAGCAAACTGGCTGGGTGACCTTCCAGGAAAAGCCAGCATGGATTTATTAGTGACTGTGGAGAAAGCACACGAAGTGGCACAGGCAAAGCACATTCCCACAGCCCTCCCTGGGACTGGAGCCCATGGACAGTGCTGGGACTGAGCCCATCAGCAGCACCAGGCACACCAATTCCTGCAGCCCCCAGCCCACTGGGCCTCTTCCCACCTGGCTGCTGCCAGGCCACACATCCCAGCTGTGTGCTGTCACACCTGGCAGAGCTGGGTTGGGACCATGTGGAACCCAACAAGGAGTAGGAAGAGCATGGGGAGCACAGAGATGGGGTCAAGCAGAGTGGGAGCTGTTGGGCAATGCCTGCCCCACTGCAAGCCCTCCATAGCCACAAGCAAGGACTGTGAGCACCCTTTGCTCCAGGGAATGCCCCCTGGAATCTCCTGAGCTCCCCGGACAATCACCAACATCTCATTTCTTTTGCAAAGCCTGTCTGGAAAGTCAGTGTTTTATGAACCAGGTGCCAGCACTCCCCAATGGCAGTGAAATGGGAAGGGATGGGAGCTCAGAGCCCCTCATGCAGTGCTGGAGGGGCAGGCACTGCCAGAGCACCTCCAGGCCCAGTTCCCAGGGGATGTCTGGGGTCCCTGGGACAGAGCAGCCCCAGCTCAGCTGCCCAGGAGGCAGATGGTGCTGTGCAGGCTGCCATGGGGAGGGAGCAGAGAGTGCCCTGGGGAGGCTGAGCTGCCAGGCCATGCCAGTGCCCCAGCCCCTGCTCCCAGCCCAGCCCCAGGCTGTGGAGAGGGACTCAGGGCAGGACAAGGAGCATCCAGAGCACAGCCCTGGCTCACGTGGCTGCTCAGCCCCTGACTCAGCGGGCGAGCACCCGATGAAACTCACCCCACCCTCCCGAGACAAACCAGCACCCTGGCACCCTGGCATCTCACCCAGGGAGCTGCCAAAACACAGCCCACGCCGTGGGGTCCCTGCACTACACAGCATCCCTCTGTCTAGCGAGGGGCCAGCCAGTGCAATGAGGGCACCCCAAATGCAACAAACACCAACAAATGGCAGCAGAGCTGCTCTTCCTGCCCCTCTAGAGCCCACGGTCACCCACGGCCCATCAGAGGGAAAAATCACAGGGGGACAGCACTTTCCTCCATGAGGCACCTGGGTGGCCAGGGGCAGGCAGGGCAGGGCACAGGGATTGCCCTGGTGGTGACCAAACTTGTGGCACACATGTGGCTTCCCAGAGCCCAACACACCCAGCCTGTGGAAACACCTCCCATTTCACCCACTGGCCCCACAGATCAGAGCACCCTGTGGATTTGGGAAGGGTGACACACCCTCACGGCCACATCCTGGGAGCCCCTCAGCCAAAATCCTCCTGCCCAGGGAGCTCGGATTGGAACGTGCTCCCCTTCTGCTCCTTGTGACACTGGAAAGCCAAAGCTGTGCTGTGCCTGCCCTGCCGTGCTTGGCATCCCTGCGGAGCTGTGGCATCCCTGAGGAGCTGTGGCATCCCTGAGGAGCTGTGGCATCCCTGCCTCCTCAGCGAGGCCTCTGCTGGCCCACGTTCAGCCAGCCAAGCCCCACGTGGTGACCCAAGCCCAGGCTTTGTTCTCGCCCATTAAGGAGCCGCAGCCCAGCGCCCGGGATTTGTCCCCACAGGAGCATTCCCTGCCTCCCCTGGGTCCCTGCTGCTGTCAGGGAGGTGAGGAGGGGAAGGCAGCATCCCAAACCAGCCCCTCCAGGGCTCCCTGTGGCCAGGCTGGGGGTGCTGCTGGGAGCTGCTCCGCGCTCCGACCACCCTGGATGCAGCTGTTGTCCCAAAACCAGGAGGTCCCAGTCCCTGGGCTTCTTGCCTCACACAGGGAACTTTGTCTACATCACTCGGGTTCAGGTCAAAGGCAGGGAAGAGTAAACTCTGGTGTAGCCATGGAAACTGGAGGGGATGGATGGATGGATGGATTGAGGGATGGATGGATGGATGGATGGATGGATGGATGGATGGATGGATGGATGGATGGATGGAAGGCAGCCTGCTCCCCTCTCAGCAGGCCTGCGTGACCCTGAGCACACCCTGCACAGAGCAGGGGAACACCCGTGATTAAGATAATAGCCCTAATGACCAGCTAATGGCCCCTAGCCCTAATGACCAGCTAATGGCCCCTGGTCAGGCGCACCCTTCGGAATGTGCCGGGACCCACCGGGGGCTGAGCTCACCCCAGCACAGCCAGCGGGCATCTGCCAGGCTGGGCTGGGCCAGCTGGGCCCACAGAATCACAGAATATCCTGACCCACCAGGACCAGAGTCCAAGTCCTGACCCTTCCAAAGCCATCACCCCCAAAGGCACCGCGGGGTGCCATTGGTCACCACTTGGAGCATCTTGTCCCTTCACAGCCTTCAGAACTTTTCCTAGAGATGCAATGTTCCTATGGGAAGGGGGGAAACCTGTCCACAAGACAATGTCTGCCTTAGAGGAGAGCTGCTGCTCCCCACAAGCCCTGGGGAGCTCAGGCTGCCTTCCCAGGGCTGGGGGTCCCACAGAGGCCCTGCTGCCCCCCCATGACAGGGCAGAGAGTCAGCAGCTGTCCCAGAAAGCACCCAGTGCCTGACACATCCCCTGTGCTCAGGAGCAAACCCTCACAGTCCCATCTGCCCCTCAAACACCCATCCTGGACAAAACAGCTCTTGGCAGGAGGGGGCTTGGCAGGACAGCAGCCCCCAGCAGCCCCCACCGAGTTCCCCAGCTCCTGTGAGTGAGCCCCTGGCCAGGGCTGAGTGTGGGAAGGAGCTGACATTTCATTTTAGCTTTGTTCCCTGCTGTGTCCCTGGGTCA
The DNA here is from genome assembly GCA_034509185.1 of Euphonia xanthogaster. NCBI lineage: Eukaryota > Metazoa > Chordata > Aves > Passeriformes > Fringillidae > Euphonia > Euphonia xanthogaster. The sequence goes on along the minus strand of JAYDZK010000066.1, from coordinate 1,244,883 downwards.
AAGGCCTCCCAGGTTTCCCTCTTCGCATCCTCTGTCCCACGCCAAACACACATAAAGCTCCTGGCAGGGTGCAGGTTAAAAGGACCAGCATTAGAAACACCTTTGCAGTTGTGTGAGTAGTTAGAAACTGCCCAGGATGAGCAACTGGAGCTGTGCAAGAGCCTTTTCCTCACTCAGCGGTGGTGAGGGGGAATGAGGGGTTTAGATTGCGCAGGGAATCCCACAGGCTGCCACTCAAAACCCATCCTTGGCTCTCCCTACACTGCCCGTGGCCAATAAACACCCCCCAGGCTTGCCTGCCAGGGCTCCGAGCCCCCAGCCCGGGGAGCCCAGCTCCGGGGGGACACCCCGGGGGCTCAGCCGTCTCCCATCGTCTGGCAGACCTGTGATCACCCTGCGATCACCCGGGGATTCGTCTCTGCCCCTGAGATGGTGCAGCTCCAAGGAAGGCAGCAGAACTGATGCAACACGGAGGCAAAGCAAACCTCGAGCTTGGAGAGCCAAAACCCTCACATTTTCATTTTTTGGCCTTTTGAGGTTTTCTTAATTTGTCTATTTTTGTTCCTCGCCCACCTCCGCGCGGAGTGTGACGCGAGCCCTCGCTGGAGAGGCAGGGTTTTAAGGGAGAGCTCTGGCTGCTATAAAGCAGCGAGGTTCTTGGAAAAACAGCCTCTGGAGCAATAAACAGATTTGGAGCTGAGGGCTGTGAGGGACGGCTCCATCTGGGCTGCTGAGTCATGAAACCTGCCCGAGCGAGATACCAGCCGAGGGCTCGGGCTGGGGGAAGCTTCCTATGAGGGATTTGGGCTATTTCAGTCGGAGCGTGCGACAACAAAACCAGAAAGCGAACAAAAGCGGGCTGGGGTGGGCACGCTTCGCTCCAGCAGCCGCGGGGTTAAGGCAGAGGCTGCCCTCCTCCTCCACCTCCTCCTCCTCCCGCCGCCTCCTCCTCCTCCTCTGCCAGGGCCAGCCTTGTCCCGTCCCTGCCATGGTGGTGAGGCACTGGGAGCAGAGCCTTCACCTCAATCCCACAGTCTGCAGGCGAAGACAAACTCTCTGTCCCTTGTGCTCTGTGGATCCCCTAACCCAGGGCATCCCTCCTTGGGGATCTCCATCCTTCCTTGGGGGTCCCAGCCCATGGCACCTCTCCTTGGGGATCCCCATCCTTCCATGGGGATCGCCATCCCTCCTTGGGGATCCCCATCCCTCCTTGGGGGTCCCAGCCCATGGCACCTTTCCTCAGGGACCTGAGCCCACCTGCCCTGGGCCAGGGTCCAGCCTGGCCCCCAGGAGGGTGCCACAAGAAGCCCTGGGAGCCTCAGGACCACCTGACATTGCTTCACTGTTCTCCCAGCATGGGGAGGATTGTGGCTTGGGATGTCCTGAGTCCCAAAAACCACGTTCCTCTCTCTCTTTCTCAGGGCTGGCCCCCTCCCCATTGAGCACCCATTGAGCCGAGGGATTCTGGCACATCCCTATCCCCACCGTGTCCCCACACACGCTGACAGGGTCTCCACAGGGACATGGCATGTCCCATCCCTAACAAGGGATGTCCTGGATGTTCTGCCACATCCCCACACACTGTCCCATCCTCCCCGGGACCCTGCCACATCCCTGTGCCCACAGCGACCACCTCTCCATGCCACATCCCTTCACTGACTTCAACACATCCCATCCCCACGGGGACCCCGTCATGTCCCCACGGGGATCCTCATTGTCTCCATCCCCACAGTGATCCTGTCATGTCCCCACCAAAACCCTCACTTGTTTCCATCCCCACAGGGACCCTCACACGTCCCCACACAGAGTCACATCCCCACCGGGCTCTGAGTGCCCCACAGGACGCCCCATTTCCCCCATCCCCACAGGGACCCCGTGTTCTCCCCACAGTGACACTCAGCCGTCCCCATCCCCGTCCTGTCCCCACCGGGAGCCCCCTTTTCCCCTTCCCCACAGGGACCCCGTGTTTTCCCCACAGTGACACTCAGCTGTCCTTTCCCCACAGGGACCCCGTGTTTTCCCCAAGATCGGAAGAG
>JAYDZK010000066.1:1231411-1242151 GCA_034509185.1 Euphonia xanthogaster | reverse complement strand
TGGCTCCTGCCCTCTCTCCCATCCCTGGCTCCTGCCCTCTCTCCCATCCCTGCCTCCTGCCCTCTCTCCCATCCCTGCCTCCTGCCCTTGCTCCCATCCCTGGCTCCTGCCCTCCACGCCCCCGGTTCCTAGGGCATCCCGGTGCCCCCAAGCCCCGGCGGGTGCCTGCAGCTGCCCGGCCTCACATCCAGCCCGGCTGCGTGCACGGCCCTTGACTCAGCTCCGGAGCAGCTCCTTTGAGCAACCCCGGTAATCAATGAGTGGCATTTGGCTGTAGGGAGATGGGGCAGGATTCTAACCTGTTCGACTGGGCAGCAAATGAGCCTTTTATTCTGGAGGTTTGAGTGTTGGCAGATGCCTTAATATCATGTTGCAAGTTCAGTTTATCCCTAATGCCCCTGCCTCAGGAATGGTGGAGGATTAGCCCTGGCAAAACACTGTTTTCCCTTATGATACACCGGATCAGCTGCCCTTCTCTGGCAGGGAGTGCATTCCTCCCCCAGGCCTGGCTGTAAACCTTGGTGTTTGCTTTGTTCCCAGTGGTTGGGACAGGCTCTGTGGCACTCTGGTTCCCAAGGAATGAGAAGGAAGGATCCCTAATTTGGGGGACACGTGCTGTTCCCCACTGGCACAGAGATCTGATGCCACGACTTGGCTGACGTGACCGTGACCCTGGTGAACGTCAGGGGAGCAGTAATGCAGCAGGTTTTAATCAATTTGTGCCTGGAAGGTGTGAACGTGCAGCTCTGCCTGTCCTTCCTGCCCCCGAGGGCTCGCCTGGGTCCTGGACAGGGACACAGAGATCCCGGTTTCCTGCAGGAACAAAGGTGAAATCCCGGGGATTTCATCCGAGCCCTCGCCACGGGGTCTGCTCTGGGCTCTGGCACTGCTTCCTCGTTGGTCAGAGCAAGATGGAAATTTGCATGGCTTAATTCAATACCTGATCCCAGCTGGAATCTCAGAGCTGGAAAGCCAGAGAGCTCATGCTGCTCTAGTGCTAGAAACGTACAGGGTGTGGGGGGAAACCTGCCTGAGCCAGGCTCCATGGGAGGGAGGAAAGGGATGCAGAGCCACCACAAAAAAAAGTCTCAGGTCTCTGCTCTGGGAGCCAGAACCAGCTTTGTCCCATGGAACCAGCCCCCTGCATGCCTGGGCATGCAGAAAAAGGCTGGGAATGAGGAGTGGGGAAAGGGCACCTGGGCAGGGCAGTGGGGCCAGGGGGCACCATGTGCTGGCCCCACCAGAGCCATCTACCACAGGCTGTTCACCAGAGAAGCCTTCCAGGCTTCCTGCCACGGCTGCAGGACTTTCCTTCCAGGTGGTTTTCCCTAGAAGGGAGGGGTAACACCTCAAACCAGGCACGGGAGCTTCTCCCAGCCCTTCCTCTCCAGGTACACAGCACACACACCCCCAATTACAGCTCCAAAAAGGACACTCTGAGCAGCCTTAACATGCTGAGAGGGCTCTGGCATTTGGAAATAGCTGAGGAATCTCTGAACAGGAGCCCCAGCTCCCTGGATGCTTGGGAATAAAGCCAGGAACTGGGAGGCAAAGGCACTGCCCACCCTTCCCAGGGCACCTGTGGTGCAGGCAGTGCGTGGGCTCAGCTCACACAGCTACTCCCCTGCTTTAAAAATAGTATAAAATTATAATAATCAGGCAGGTTTGGGGTTCCCAGCAGGAAGAATCAACAGGTGCTGCCACAGTCACCCCTAGGCTAGGTGGGTCAGAGTTCCCAGGCCAGTGAGAATTAATTCTCATTTATTTTCACCATCCCACCCTGCAGCGTGTGGGGGGGTCTGCAGGTGCCTCCCTTCGGGAGCAGGAATCCTTCATGGAGGAAATGTGAATTTGGACAGCATCCCTGGAAAAAGGAATTCCCCCCAGCTTGGGGCAGCCAGAGCCAAATCCTGGGAGCCGAGGGGTGCTGCTCACAGGGGAGGAGGCTCCACCTGTAAACTCCATCTCCCCCGAATTGATTGAAATGGGCCTCTCTTCCTGTTACCCGACACAACCCCACGGATGTGCTCAGGGCTGACCTCATTCCTTCCAGCTGCTGCGGGCACATCCCTCTGCTCCCACCCCTGCCCAGCCTTGGGGAGCGTGGGGAAGGCTGGGCAGCCCCTGCCCGCCGGGAATGCCTCCGGAGGGGAAGGTGCCACCATCAGGTCCGTCAGGGTGCCAGCTTTGAGCCCCCCTGGGAAGCCAGGCAGCTGAGAGCATGCAGCAGTTGGCACTGGCCCTGGAAAAGGCCCGGGTGAGGCCAGCACGGACCGTTTCCAGGACACGTTTGCAGCTGCCTTCAATTTCATGGGCTCTGGGGTGGGCTGGGGCAGAGCCCCAGGAGCAGCAGGCACAGCCCTGGGCCCGGCAGGGTCACACAGGAGCAAACACACGGGGTCCCTGTGTTTTGTTCTGCTAACAGGGAAGAGATTGTGTCCCTCCTGTCAGCTGTGACTGCGCAGGGCACGGCTCCGGAAAAAACAAGGCTCCATCTTGCAGCACCCCGGGAGCCAGAGCCAGGCGTGGGTCTGCTCCCTGAATGTGCCCCCCCTGCTCTCCATCCACATCCCCCAGGGTCACACTTGGACTCAGGGAGCAGGGGATGGAGCTTTCCTGAACTCCACCTGCAATCCAGATGCCATCAGCTGGCGCTGGAATGATCTGTGGTGCTCCAGAAGAGGCGGTGTCGCCACTCGGGGCTGGAAAACAGCCCTCAGTGCTCAGCCCAGTAAGGAACCGATGCTGCACGCAACAGTCGGAGCCCTTCGTGCCTCCTCACAGCTTGGTTCTGGATTTTAAAGCATCTCACACGCCTGCCAGGAGTTTTGGAGCAGGATGCAGGTGGCCACACCACTGCCCTGTGCTGGGGCAGCCCTGTGCCCCTGCTGCACTCTCCCAGCCAGCAGCACACGGAGCCCGTGGCTCTGAGAGCACAGACGTGGCGTTTCAGAGAAAGATGGTTTGTTTTTCTTGCATCAGATCCTCTCGCTGCTTGCCGAGGGAGGCTTGTCCTCAGAGCAGAGCAAGGGTTTATAAATACCAGCGTGCCCCAGGTTGTGCCCGCTGCCCGTCTTGCTCCGTCCCTGTGGGCACAGGGTTTGGCTGGCAGGATCCAGCTGGAGAGGGAGCAGTGCCTGTTCCTGCTGTGGAGGGGGTGGCTGCATGGCAGGATGGTGGCAGGGATCACAGCGTGGCTGTGGGCAGCACCACTGTCACAGGAGTTGGTGGCAGTGGGAATGCAGAAGCTGCCGAGCTGCTGCCCTGCCTGGCAGCCTGGGACCCTGCCCATGGTGCCATGGCATCCTCAGATGAGTCCTTGCAAAAACCTCACCGCCCCTTTTTCCTGCTGGGAGCACGGCAGTCGGGGAGTGATTTTGGCTGGCAGAGCACTCAGACGCTGCTCAGCTGGGCACTTTGGGCTGGGTTAGAGTCACCACCCCTGAGCCTGGTGCCAGCCCGAGGCTCGGTGCTGCCCTGTGGGAGCAGGGCCTGGCTGTGGAGCGAGGGTGGCTCATCCTCAGCAGAGGCAGGAGGCAGTGGGTGAGCCTTGCCAAGCCCTGGGACACAGGAGTGTCAGCTGTCACCCCTCTGAAGGCAGCAGGCTGGGATTGCCAGCAGGCTGGGACAGGCTCCGGAGGGACTGCCAGCCCTGCAGCCCGGGGAGCTGCCTTGGCTCTGGGAGCAGCCTGCATTCCAGGCACGGGGGCAGGCAGGACTCAGTGCTTGCAGACTAACCTGCTTGCTCTGGGGTCGTTGAGCTTCCCAGGAGAGCCCTGGACTGGTTGCAGGGTGTCTTGTTGTGCGTTTTGGGCACGATTCCCCTTTTTGTGGATCCTCTGGGAAGTTACTGGTGTGTTCTGGCAAGCACAGGGACCCAGCTGTGCTGGGAGCTGCACAAGCAGCCAGGCCTGCTCAGAGCTCCGGGCAGACAGATTATTATCTTGATTTAACATCTGACAGCTCCCATCCTGCTCGGAGAGGCCAGCCCAGGCTGCCAGCAGAATCAGCCGGGGGTTGGTCGCAGCATCCTCTGTCTCAGCCCAGATCACCCCGCCTGCTCCCCTTCCTTCTTTCCCATTCCAAACCCGAGCCACTCGACCTTTCCATCGTGAGGATGTGCTGATGGCTCTGACCCACACGAGAGGAGCGTGTAATGGCTCCAGGAGCACAACCAAGGGCAGGAGAGCAGAGCCAAGGGCTGGGAAGAGGAGCCGGCGGCTCCCACTCGTCCTCTCCCCTCCCAGCTCTGCTTTGGGCTCCCTTGGACTCGGCACAAGCAAGCCCTGACCCCAGAATGGCTGCAGTTTGTGCTGTCTGCTGAAATTTATTTGAAATGCCACTCTCCAGGACCATTTCTGAAGCAATTTGCTGTTCAGCCTAGCTGGGAAGAGCCCTGAGCAGGCTCGTTCATTCAGCGCCTGCGATATTGACTCTTCTCTTTACTGCAGGATTAGAGAGCATTTGTCATCTCCAAAATGAATAACTTTTCCTCTCCTGGGAGGGGGGAGAAGCCTTGCCTCAGTACTGACATTTTGCACACCCAGCCCAGAAATCTTCAAATCCCAGATGATGATCTGGGAATTAAACCAGGGGCTTCAGTGTCTCTGTTCCTTGAGCAGAGCAGGGCCCACCCTGCACTAAATCCACGCTCCAGAGGGAGAGAGGCCTGGGGAGCTCTCACCTGTCCAGGTACCAGCCCCTGGTTGTGTTCCTGCCACACAACCCAACAGAAACTCAAGTGCCCCAGGGACGAGCCTCAGCCTCAGCTCTCAAGACAGAGGAGCTGCATTGAAAAACAAACAAACAAAAATCCCTTAAAAATCAGAGCAAACCACCCGGCAGTGCCAGAATAAGAAGGAAGAAGCTCAGTCTTGCCAACTCATTGTCTAGAGCCCGACCAGTTCTCCCTCCTGTCCTGGAGATCACAGCACAGCTCACAAACTCACCCTGTTTGTCATTTGAGCTTCCAGAGGTGTTTTCAAGTCTTTCTCAGGAGGTCCAGGAACCAGCAATGCTTTCCCGTGGGAATTTCAGCCTTTGTTAACAGGACTGCCTTCCCAGGAATGAAAGCAAGAGAAACAAACTCCAGCTGTTGCAAGATTTGGAGGAGCAGAGCCACGAGCGTTGCCGGCAGCAACCTTTCCAAGGGGCTGCACCACCAAAACACCAAGCACGGCCTCGGGATTGCTGCATTGCTTTGGAAATCCTCTTACCTGCAAAGGAGCTGCTCTGGGGCCAGGAGATCCAGCCCAGGTGGGATACAGCCAGCCTTCCGTGGGAGCAGCTACCCAGGCTAGGCACCTGCCTCTCTTCCTGAGACCGGGGAAGCACGGAGCTCAGCCTGGAGTGCAGCAGGAGCTACACCTGAGAGCTGGAGATCCTGGGTGCAGGATGAGATCCAGGTGGATGGGGCTGGAGAAGTGTCCCCTCGCCACAAACCCGAGGATGGTGCTGGCCAGGAGCGCTGGGAAAGGACCTGGAGGCTTTGAAGAGCAGAGTGTTCTCCAGGCTGTAATTAGCCACTGGCTTCCCCCACCCCTGATTATGCAGAGGAGGGAAATGGCAGAACCCACCAGTCTGCCGGGGAGGGAGGAGGCTGCTCCAGTCCTGCCCCTGCCACCCCAGGGACCCCCTGCCACCCCAGGAGGGTCCCAGCCCTCCCTCTGGGCACTGTCTGGGCTCTGCACGTGGGCAAGACCAAGGCACAGTCTGGAAAGGGATTTACTGTGGGTCAGGGCTGCTGCAAGATTAATTAATTCATTAACTGGAGTCAGCCCAGAAAAAGGAGGATGTGATGGCAGGAACACCTGGATGCTGCCAGCCCTGTGTTCTCCTGAAGGACCATCTGCACCCTCTGGGGATGGCAGGCCTTTGCAGGAAACCCCAGTGACATTCCAGCTCCTTTGGAGGGCACGTCCAGTGCTGCTTTAGGGACAGTTCTGGCTCCAGCATCCTGGAGCACAGGCCCCAGCTTTGGGCTGCTGTGACTGCCCAGCCTATGCCAGCACTCAGAAACCCCAACCAAGGAGCAGCAGGAGAAGAGCTGGGGTTTTTATTTCACGTGAGGTGCTGTGCCCTGGCTGTACCTGGCAGTGCAGAGGCTGAAGGGGCAGCCGGTGCCCCTCCCTGTGCCCTGCCGGGAGCCTCTTGTGCCATCAGCCTTCCCCGGCACAGCCACGCCGGGCTCTGTGAGTGCTTTGTTCCATCTTCAGCGATTTTCTCCCTTTTTTTTTTTCTGCATTCAGCAAGGGCTGGGAAGAGGCTTTTCATTCCTTTTCCTCTGCCCCAGCACAATGAGGGGAATGGCTGCGTGAAGAGCAGCGGTGTTGGATTACAGGGGGTGCGGTGGATAACGCGGCCGGGCTGGGAGAGGCAGAGGGGCTCTCCCGGGAGCACAGCAGGGCACCCGGGGCCGGGCAGGAGGGATGCGGGATGCAGCCCCGGGGACAGGTGAAGGCTCCCACCTGCGAGCCTGGGGGAGCCGGAGCTGCTGCCAGCCCAGCCCCTTCCATTCCCAGCTCCCCGTACGCCAGCAGCTGCTCAGCCGGGTGTGTGTGGGAGCAGCGTGGCTCTGTCACATGCCTGAGCCAGCACGTCGCAGCCGGTGGCACCGCAGCCAGCTCCGCTGCACGGGAGCGACGCGGCGCCCGCCCCGCTGTGCCCAGCGCCGGGCACCGTCACCCCCAGGCACGGGGCTCTGGGCACAGCAGCCTTATCTCTCGCTGCACTAATGAGATTCTCCTCCAAATATCCCGTCCCCCTGCCTGAGAGGTGCTCTGGCTCGGGGGAGAGCCGTGTCGGCCATTCCGAGCCCCGGGGATGTCGTGTGTGTGCCTGGGGTGTAACAGGTTGGACAGAGCAGCTGCGGCTGCCCCTGGGTCCCTGGAGGTGTCCAGGGCCAGGCTGGATGGGGCTTGGAGCCACCTGGGATGGGATGGCATGGCATGGCATGGCATGGCATGGCATGGCATGGCATGGCATGGCATGGCATGGCATGGCATGGCATAGGATGGGATGGCATGGCATGGCATAGGATGGGATGGCATGGCATGGCATGGGCAGGGGCCGGGAGCGCAGCGGGGCAGTGCGAGGGGAGCGGACAGGGGGAGAAGAGGGGAGAACAGGAGCGGGGGATGCTGATGGGAGAGGCAGGGAAGGGGAAGGGGAGAGCGTGGGAAGGGACGGAAGGTGGGTGCAGGGGAAGGGGCTGTGGGGCAGAGGGTGCCTCGGCAGAGGATGCTCTGCAGGGCTGGCTCGGGGGAAGCGCAGGAGGGGCTGCACAGGGAGCGGAGCTGTGCGGGAATCCAAGGCCCCAGAGCACGGTCGGGATGCCAGGGCACAGGAGGAAAGCGGCTCTGCGAGCAGGTGTCTGCTGCTGCCGGGGCTCTGCGCTGCGCACCGGGGCTGCAGGGACAGGGCTGCCCAGCCTTGGGGGACCGGCCGCGGGGCACGGGCACAGCTGCCGGGGCTCTCCCGGGCAGGGCTGGGCAGCCGCTGCCTCCTGTGCTTGCTGCTCGCAGAGGCACAGCCTGCTCTGCTTGCCCTGGGTGTGCGGGGATGAGCTCTGCGCTGCTGGGGGAGTCCCGGTGGCCGCTGCTCTGGAGCACCGTGGGGCTGCGACCCCGGCTCTGCTCGCTGCTGTGCCCGTGCCCTTCTCCCCGGTGACCGCTCGCTCTGAGTCACCAGGAAATCTGATAAGGCTCCAGCGAAACCTCTGGAGCAGCCTGGGGAGGTCGCTGGGCGCTGCGGCCCGGCTCAGCCACCCTGATTTCTTGGCTCTCCTCCATCATCCTGACTGTCACATGTGTGTGACCAGAGCAACCCAGACGGGTTTTTACCTGCTTTGCTGCCCAAACTTTAGGTGCCAAGGGGCCTTTTGGTGAAGATGCAGCCCCTAATTTTTGGGAGAGCTGCATGTGGGGAAGGCATGGGCCCTTTCCATGACATGTGGCAGCTAAGCCTCGAGCTTTGAAGGTGACGTTTGCTGGTTTGCATCAGTTACATTCTTGATTTAAGCCTCCCAAAGCACTCATGGTCAGAAGGCTGCAGGGAATGTGGAGGGCAGGAGGGGAGCCTGTGACAGCTACGGGGTGGAAAATCATCCCCAAACATGACCCATCCATTGAAGCAGATCATCAGCCCCAGAGGAACCCGCTAGGTGTGTCAATTCCTCTTTTCCGTTTGGCTGTGTGCTGGGTAGTCAAATTAATCTGTTTTAGCAATTAAGCAAGAAACCCTGAGCATTTCTTGTTCTGAAGGGCTTAGTCATATCTGGGTGAGAAGCCTGAGCTGGTGATGTTTGCGTTGAGGCAGGACTGTGGGCAAAACCACAGGGGCTGCTTGGCTTCCAGAAGCAGTTCCTGGGTACAGAACAGCTAGAAATGCTCCTGTGAAACCACTGGCTCGGGCTTTGCTCCCTCCTGGCGCCGGGATCAGCCGGAGCTGGGGTGGGCATTGCAGGGGGATGCAGCACCCAGGCACTGGGTGCCTCTGGCAGTGGGTTCCTGCTGCTCTGGGTTGGACAAGGGCCTGCCAGCCTGCTCAGCCTGCAAAGGATTTGGGTTGGTGCAGGTTTTTGGCCAAGAGGAAATTTCCTTGCTCTGGCCTGAGGGTTTTAACCTGCAAACAAATCCTAGTCCAGCTCCAGGTGTCTGCAGGACAAAGCACTTACAGGGTAAGATCTGTGTCTGTGAAACTGCATTTGCACCCTGGGACATCCTAACTATGACACAGGGTGTAAAATTGAACTTTATGTGCATGTTGTGGGGTTTTACACTGAATTTACTTTTTTTTTTCTGTGTAGCATAGGTTGAGGATAGAAAAGGAGACAGGTATTTATTGAAATGCCTTTTAAAATTAATAATAATTAAAAATGCCTTTTGTATGATTTAAATTTCAACACTGTGAAAAGGGCAAGCTCTCAGGTAGATTTATTCCCTGCTTCCTGCACCTTTCATTGGAACAGCCACAGCCCTGTTCCACAAGGATCCTCTCCAAGGTGTGGCTCTCCTGCAGGAGCTGTGCTGCTGGGAGAACACCTTGTTTGCATTCCCAGCTTTCAGACTGCATGAGGAAACTCCAGGTCTGACAGTCAGCACCAGCAAGTCCTCCTTGGCTCCAGCCCTGGCATTTCTGTCACCAGCTTGAGAGAAAATCCAGCTCCCGTGCCCCAGTTTTCTCTCCACCAGCAAGGAAAACTTCCATGTCAAGGGCATCTGAAGCCTGCCTGATTTTCTGCGTGGAGCTTTGTGTCCCCATGGAGATGGCATCTGAGAAAAGAAGATAAAACCCTTTTGTGGTGATGGATCCCGATTATTATTTGTTTAATTAGAATCTGGACTGATGCAGAGGCAACAATTAACAATTACCTTCTGTAAAGGACTTTGACAACAGCTGAATAGGTTAATGACTTGCAAGATGGAGACAAATCAGGGCAGCTGTCATTTATGAGGCTGGAGGTGCAAGGAGGAGTCCTCAGGCCTGATGTCTCTGATTTAAGGGGCTTTTCCTCCTTCTTTTGGAATAACCAAGTGCAGCTGGGATTATCTGGGAGCCAGGGAATTAAGTTCCAAATGAAAATTTAAACTATTCATTGCACTTTATTAGCAGGCTTCAGGAATGTTTAATTGTGGAAATAAATTATAGGGAGGCGAATGGGTAAATTTTGGTGTCTTTTACACACCTCCCCTTTTTGGGAGGGTTCATTAAGGGGATTGGGACTGGGCTTGCTTGTCCTCAGTGTCCCCAGGGCAGGTGGCCGCGGGGAGGACAAGGCGAAGGGAAGGATTTTGCAAACACTGCCACCCCCTGGCTCTTTGCTCTTTATTCTATAAAGAGGTTCATAAAGAAACGGGGCTCGGAGCTGCTGGACTGGGCTGCGGTGGTTGTTCTGCAGGGGCTGTGCCAGGTCAGGGGGGCACGGACGGCTCTGGGGCATCCCCCAGGTCAGGGGGGGACCTGAAGGAGCCAACAAGGGTTGGCTCAACAAGGAAGAGGGAAAGGGATTATTTAAAAGGGTCTGGAGAGACAGGACGAGGAGGAATGGCCTTAAGCTGGTGGAGCGTAAGTTTAGGTTGGATATTGGGAAGGAATCCTCCCCTGGGAGGGTGGGCAGGCCCTGGCACAGGTGCCCAGAGCAGCTGGGGCTGCCCCTGGGTCCCTGACAGCGCCCAAGGCCAGGCTGGACACTGGGGATGGATCACCCTGGGACTGTGGGAAGTGTCCCTGCCATGGCAGGGGTGGGACGGGGACCTTTCCAGGGACAGGAACAGGACCCTCAGCCCCCTCTTCTCCAGGCTGGACAAACTCAGCCTATGCCTTCCTGGCTTCCCCTCCAGGCCCTTCACCGTCCTGGCCGCTGTGGAGCGGTCCGAGCTCAGGGGGCTCTAACCCCCAGAGGTTGGGGGCTCTAACCCCCAGAGGTTGGGGGCTCTAACCCCCAGGTTTGGGGCGGGGGAGCCGGCGGCCATCACTCCCCCGTAACTACATCTCCCAGCAGCCCCTTCGTGCCGCCATGCTCCCGCCCCCTCGACGCCGATTGGCGGATCTCTCCTGGTCAGTTTCCTCCCTTCCCATTGGCTCCGTGAGCCGTCAGTTCCGGCGCGGCGGCAGGCAGGAAGGGGCGGAATTCACGAACGGGATTTACGCCTTTTGCGCGGGGCGGGGCGCGGCGGCGCGCCGGGGGGGGCGGTTGCGCAGTTGGCGTGGCGCATGCGCAGCGCGCGGCGGCGGGGGGCG
>JAYDZK010000066.1:1190067-1223396 GCA_034509185.1 Euphonia xanthogaster | reverse complement strand
CATCCCATCCCATCCCATCCCATCCCATCCCATCCCATCCCATCCCATCCCATCCCATCCCATCCCATCCCACCCCATCCCATCCCATCAGGAACAGCATCTCCACAGCAGCAGATGTGCTGCATCAGCAGAGTCCAGCTTTCAGCAGTGCTGCAGCCACACAGCTCCCAAAAGGTCAGGGGAGACAAAACCCTGCCTGGAGCTCAGGACAAATCCAGGGAAGATTTTTTTGATCTGTATTTACAACAAAGACTGTGAGTTTTAAACTCCAGCTGCCTGCACTACAGAATCCACACAGCACAGGGAAAATGACAGCAGTTTTCCAGTCCTCACCTTCCAGCACTAACCAGTTCTGCATCCAGCCCAACTTCCAACACAGAGCAGTGGAAGCACAAACACCCAGCAGCTTTAACTCACTCTGCCTGGATGCTGCTGTGACTCATGTGCTGTGATACCACAGCAGCAAATACTTAAAGAACATCAAGGTTTCTGTCCCAAAAACGTTAAGGAAAAGATTTGCTTGCAAATACAGACTTCAGGTATTTAAGTGGTTGTTTCCATGCAAATCAGCCCAGCACTCCAGGTTCTCAGGGAAGCTCCATGCTGGCCTCTCCCATGCACAGGTTTATGCACATGGTTCCCAGGCTGCTGTTGCACAGGATGACGTTTTCATCTTCAGAAAGACTGAAATGCCACTTTTTTTTTTTTTTTTTTTTTTTTTTGCCAGACTATATATTATCCAGTTATTCCTGAAACCTTGGCCATTACAAGTGAATTCTTCACCATCTGTGACAGTGGCTTTAATCCGTTGATTTTTGGACCAAAAATCAACCCCAAAGGTTTCAAACCCTGGCCCCAGCTGCAGCCTCCAGCAGAGCAGTTACCCCAAGCCCTGCAGGATGAGACCAAGGCCCCACCTGCAGTGCAGCTGCTCTCAGAGCAGGTCTGGCAGGATGAGACCTGGGGGCTTGGGCTCCACGCAGTTGATCCAGAAGTTGGCACAGCTGGCGTGGTACTGGTGCCCTCCATATGCCAGCTTGAAGTTATCTGTCTCTGAATTGAAGGCCTGCAAGAAGAATTGAAACAAGTGTGACAGTCTGATCCCCTCCAGGATCTAAACCCAGAGTGGGAAACAGCCCAGGGCTCTCCCCTGAGCACTGCACCCCATCAACTCCATTTGATTTCAGTTGCAGGAGGACAAAACCTTCAGCCATCACACCTGAGCCAACCTCCACCTGCAGGAGGGAGCCCTGGCTGAGCCCTGGCAGCTAACTCACCTTGTTCCCTGCATCTTCTGCTTCTGTTCCACCTCCCTACCCAAGGGGAAGCTAGTCCTGCTTGCCAGCAGACAGCTCCTGCATTTATTTCCCTGGCTCCAGCCTGGCTGTGGGTTAGGCAGGTGCAATTCTTGCTATTAGTGTTATTTCAGGCTGAATTTCATCTGCTTCCTCCTGTTAATTGAAGCTGCTTTACAACAGGAGCCTCTGAGAGTGTGAAGCCATGAACAGGCTGAAACCACCTCGCTGTTTGTTGCTAGGAGATATTTTCCAATGCCTCACAGCTCCCTATTTAAAAAAAAATAAAAAATCCCAGCCCTGCTCTCCACACCCTGGATTTCCTGCAGAGATTTCTAAAAATGCCACTGCCTGCTAGACAAAGCCAAAAGTCAATATTTCTAGCACAAAGCCCCTGAAATCCCCCTTCTCTTCCTACAGGCACCCAGGCAGCACAAATTCAGGAAGTCAGGGATTTTCTAGCACACAACAGAAGGAGCACGAGCCCAGAGAGCTGGGCACAAGGCACAGGCATGCAGACACACAGGGGAGGCTCTGGAGCATGTTAGTTGATCAGATCAAGAGTTAACGGCCACAAAACACGACTGGAGAAGAGGATTAATGATTGGTACAACTGAAATGACAGCTGAGAGCCCACCAGCAGCTCAGCCTTCCACACTCAAGAAGAATGAGGCTAGAAAGAATGTTTTTTACAGGTTCATACTTTTTTGGGAAGTTCTTCCACAGGTTTCTCTTCTTTCTGAAATAACGTTGAAACCAAAAAAAGTCAGGAAAAGTGCCTCTAGGTTTAACTGGTTGGCACAGCTCTGCACATGTCCTGGGAGGCCCTCCCAGCTCTGCTCATGGCAACAGTCCCCTCTGGTGAGCCATTTCATGAAGAAAAGTCATTAAAAGATTTAATTTGTTAAAAAATACGTATCTTTTTTTTTAAAGCTTAATATGCCAGTTTCTTGCCCATTACAAACAATTAAACTCAACCCTTTCCCCACAGCTGTGTCACACCAAAGCCCAAGGAACCCTGGACATTCCAGTACAGGATTTTACTGAGAGCCATCCACAGGTCTGAGTCTACAAAGCACAACCAGGAACATTTTTCCAATGCACCCATCCCTGGAAGTGTCCAAGGCCAGGCTGGACAGCCTGGGGCAGTGGGAGGTGTCCCTGCCCGTGGCAGGCGGTGGCACTGGAGGGGCTTTAAGGTCCCTTCCAACCCAAACCAGTCTGGGGTTCTACAAATGGAAGCCCAAAGTCTAAATTCAGAAGGAGCTCCAGCAGCACACACTCACTTTGCTTCTGGAATCCACGTTCAGGAGACACACTCCACAGGCAAGGTCCTGGGCATTCTTAATCCCTGGGCGCAGCATACAGGAAGAGAAGTCCAGGGAGTTTTCATCTGGCTAAAGAGAGCACACAGGAACTTTGAGGCATTTTCAGTGCCTGAGAAGGTTCCAGACATCACAATAAAAATCAGGGAGCACCGAGAGCCAGCGTGTCCCGTGGCATGGCAGGGTGACAGCCACCAGAGCTGTCAGGATGGATTTGCCATCTCCACCAGCAGCAATTTATAACACTCAAAGCCTTCAAAAAGGCCTCAACTACAAAGGAAGGAATTCTTGAGCTGCACATTCCCCCATCCAAAGGGGAAGGAGCACGGGGAGCTGGGGGAAGGCAAACAGAGGATCTGCAGGTGTTTGTGCAGCTGTGGGGAGGGAGCTGTCCCAGCCAGCCCTGGGGAGGTGGCTGCAGCAGGCTCCATTGTCCTGGACTCCCTGCTATTGCCTCAGCAAAAAAGGGCACCTGCTTTTCTCTTTTGGGGTTTGTTTTTTGAACCTACACTATGGCAGAGCAGTACAAAATGGGATATTGAAGTTAACCAAGCCATGGAATTCAGGCCACCAGCCACACACATGCTCAGGTTAAAGACAGGCAAAGGCTGGGAGAATAAACCTGTAAATAAGAAATGAATGTGGTCACTTTTCCAGTACTTATCCTCACATTTCAGCCACAGGATAAATGATCAAGTAAAACACTGCATAAAGATGATGTAAAACTGTTCCAACTTTGCATTGAAATAGTAATGCAAATGAAAGCAATGACTAGAAATGCAAGAAGCTTAAAAAATGTTGTGATCCCAGGCCATGTGTGTCTTAATCCACACTGAGGGTATGCTGCTCACACTGCCCTGCTGAATGGCTGGAGAGGAACTGGAATCCTGAGAAAAAAACACCCTTTAATCTCTGAGTAGATCAATCAAATTAATAAAGGCACTCTAATACTTGTTTACCAAATGCATGAGTGAAGCAAATGAGAAGGTCATCCTGCAATTTGCTGTGAAAAACCACAAGGCTGTGCATAAAATTACCTTGTAACAAAATCCTTTCAAAGATAAAATTAACCTTTCCAAGAGCATGCCTGGGAGCTGGAATCCTTCTCTGCACTTAATTGGCACTTCTGCATCACTCAGATCCTGTAACAGCAGAGGTGTGGGTTCCACCCCTCCCAGTGACCCCCATGGGTAAGAGAGGCAAGATCAGGGGTGATTTGGGGAATTTAGGAGCCCCTGGTTTGTGCTAAGCTCAGCTGGGCTCTGGGTGCAGGGGAGAAGTCACTGCCTGCAGCTCCTGCTGTGCTGCAGCTGCTGTGGCTCAGAGAACACAGGGCCAAGCTCTGCACTTCCAGTAATCCCTGTAATCTTCCAAGGAAAAGCACTTCAGCAACTGCATTCTAATCCACCTTCAAACGAGGACAAGACCCTGGCAGCTCTTGGGATTGGTGCTGTCAGCAATGCCAGAGCTCCAACAGGTGAATCCAGGCCTGTCAGCTTCCTCTGCCGGGCAGGAAAATGCTGAGGAAATAGATTTCCTAGGATGGCAGGCTCTGTGCATCACCAAAATACCTGGGGAGGTTTAAAACGTGCAAAAGGGGCTGCTCCTTCATAATACCTGCCTTGCAGGGATTGACAGTGAGCTGGAGATGGGCATTTCAAGCAGGAATCAAGAATTCCAAGCCTTACTTAGAAATGGGTGTTTATTGGGAAGGAAAAGCCTTTTGTGGCCACAGCTGCAGTGCAGGGAGGAAGCCACAAATTAAAGAGCTCAGGGGAAACCTGCCCATGGTAATGATGTGCTCAGTGATGCTTGGTGGGGTGTGCTGACCCAGAAGGCTCCCTGGAGATGCACTCAGTCAAAAGGATCCACTCTGTCACTCAATATAAAGCACACAAAGAGGGGTGGCTCCCTGAAATGAGGAGGTTTGCCATGGTTAAAGGTTTTTCCATGGTTAAAGGAAGTGATTTTGCACATTCTGTCTCCTGCAACACAAACCCCACCAGGTATTCAGTGGCAGGGTGGTTTTCCTGCCTTCTCTTTGTGTCTGTTCTGTGCCCCTCTCCACCCCAGCTCCTCTGCAGACCCTTCCCATGGGATGCTCCTGCTCCTCACACCATCCCTGCCCGCCCCCCTCACCCAGCCATGCCCAAAGCTCTCCAGCTCTCCACCAGCCTCTCTGGGAGCCTTTCCTGGCAGTGCAGAGCAGGAAAAGCTGAACCAAAACAAACTCAGGCATTTCCAAATGCAGAGAGAAGGGAAAACAGTTTAGTTGCTCCTGTGTTGCTCCACTGTGTGTTTTGGAATTGTGAGCATTAAAGGCAATTGCAGGCACATTAACAAACAAGAAATGCCCATGTCATTCTGGCTTTGTAAAATGGCTAATTTGGATTTTAGTAAATTTGCCTTACTGGAGATGTCCACAGACACCCAGGATAGCACCTAAATCACTGAGGTACCAAGTAAGACAGCATCATGTTTGTGCATAAATAACAGTTTGCTTAGAGGGTTTTAAACTGGCTTTCACAAATAAGTTCATTTCCATTTCCCAGGACAAGAAACACAAACAGCCAACTCAGCACACCCTGCAAAGCCTCTTTAAATAAAACTATGACATTTGTTTTAGCAACCAGGCAGCTCGTTTGGGTCTTACCGTTAGAGCAGCCAGGGACATGAAGCTGATCAGGTTGTTCCACACTTTATCAATATCCTTCAGCAGCTGCTGCAGCTTCTCACTGCAAACTGCAGTTGCTTTGATGCCCAGCTCCACCCTCTTTGTGACTCTGTAGACTTCAACAACCCCTGTGGATGTAAAAGAGGGGAGGATTGCAGAGAATGCACTGGAGCCCCAGCCCTGAACTCAGAAATGGCAAAAGCAGAGTGGCCATGGAGGGTCAGCTCAAAGCTGGAGTTACATTTGTTTGGCAGAGGAGTTCTTCATTATTCAGATGCAGGCAAAGATCAGGATTAAAAATAATGCCATTTGGGGAAGAGTGACTCTGTCTTCCTGGTTTTTAGGGAAGAACTTTCAGTGTAAAGCACGTGGAAAATGAAAACATACCCTGTAAATATTCCATGCCTTGGGCAGACTGGATAACTTCAGTGCAAACAGATGAACTGCTGATTCCATTTAAGGTGTCATTGGCTTTCTTTATGACCTGGTGGGAATGAATTCCATAAAATGATGGGGTTTCTATCTTTAAATAATCATTACAAACAAGATTACCCCCAGCAGAAGCTGTTCTTCAGAAAAGGAGGGAAATGAAACAAGAAACTATTGCCACACTCCATCACATCTTTTATACACTCCTGCTAAAGTCTACCAGGGGAAAGTGTGAACATTTAAAACCTTAATGTATCCCCCCAATAGTTTCATTACCAAAATAAGAGTTTTAAGAGCATGCATGCCTTGCTGTCTAATTTAATAGGAGCATTCAGAGTTTGGGCTCTCTAATACTCAAATGCAAAGAAGAAATGGTCAGGAGCACTGGTCTGGCTGTGAAATACCTCCCAGCAGCACGTGAATGGTCCCTGGGCACAGCACACCAAGAGTTCTGTCCCTCAGGGAGCCCTGAGGAGCCAGGCACTGCCACCAGAGCCCTGAGCACACAACTGAGCACCCAAACAGGGGAGCACCCCCCTAACCAGAGAGCTGGAATATTTAGGGAAAAGCCAAACTAATCCCCAGCCACAGGGAGATTAGTGTGGGGTGTTCAGCTGAGGAGGTGGCAGCTTTTGGTTTAAAAACTGCAATTCCCAGGGCTGATTCCCACACTTTCTCAAACACTGAGTGAGGCAGGTCCTGAGGGAGGAGGGAAGGAGCTGGAGGAGGAGCCACACTCACCTGCAGGGCACTCTCCAGGCACCTCTGCCACTCGTAGGCATACCTCTCACTCTCCTAGAGCAAAGAGAAGGACAGGCTCAGTCTTGTTCCTACACACATTTCTCTCCCTCTCTCCTACACAACAGACACACAGCAGACAGGTATTTCAAAAGACTGTTTGAGGATCAGCTGTGTGAACTTTTAACAGATCTGTTCCTAATTTCTCCCCATTCTTTCAAGATTCTCTATGCACCTGAACTCTAAACTGGGATTTCTGGGAGTGGGAATGAGTTTCAAAAGGAGAATGTATAGGGGTGGGTAAAAGGTTTCATTGGACACAGCTTCTCCTGACACATTTGTTCCAGTCTGCTGTTCTAGCAATGGGGATTAGCAGAATTTAATCTGAATCCTTTTCCCATCTCTTCTCAGGATGAGCAAGAGAAATAACTACCCCACAGCCAAAAAGCCACGCCACTTCCCAAAGCAAAGGATCTCTGCCAAAGCTGGGATTAGATTTAAACTGTAACTGATTTCCAGTCATAAGCTTAGGCTGCAAGGTCAAGTGATTCTGTGTTTCAGACAGCAATCTGTGTCTTCCCACCTCCCTTTAAAGACGTGAGAGAAGAAACTTCCAGGTTGCACTGACCACACCCGACTGCACCCGGGCACATCTCAGTCACAGCCATCCTCAAACAGGCAAAGCCCCAAAAAGCAGGCTACAGAAGCCCCCTGGTGTCAGTGCCAGCTCAGGTGTGTCCCAGAGAGCTCCTCACCTCCACCTCCCCAGTGAGGTCCTTGTACTTGTCCCTGATCACGGGCAGGGCTGGCTTCTCGCTCAGCGTGTTCGAGCGGTCCCTGAACGGCTGCTCCAGGGCTGGCAGGGGTGAGCAGCGACTGATTTCTCTGTCTCCCAGGCTCAGGCTCCTCTTGTGAGACCCTAAAAAGTCAGGTTGTAAAAAGTTATTGCTGCACTCTAAAGACCCAGGCTATTTAAAATGAATGAAGCAGCAGCAAGGGTTGTCCCGTTCCTCCAGAAGAACAAATATTTCTCTTTACTCAGTGACTGCTGCAGATCTCCCCAAGTCCCTCAATTCTTACAGGTTTTTGGCACAACAAATATTGCCCTTGTAGAAAACGACCGGCTCCAAATGCCACGGAGATCAATGAGAAGATTCAGGTCGTTTCCAGCAGCCTTTGGAACAATCCCCATTAGCTAATTTATAATTCAATCAGGAAAATCAGCCTTTGATGAGCACATGCACCATGAGGTTCCTCCACCACGGGCAGGCTTACCTTGCACAGACAGGTCAAAGGTGGCCAGCTCACTCTTGATCATCTCCTCACTGGATTTCACCTTGCCTTGGGAAGTTGCCACCAAGAAGTCGAACTTGCTGATTTTCGGTTTTTCGCTTTGGAACTCTCCGAAGTCATCCGTGGCCTCTCTCCGCAGCTCAGAGGAGGCTCCAGAGAGGAAATCAGTGCCCAGGGCTGTGTCAGCTGCTGCTGCATCCTGAGCTTCCGAGGGAAGCCTGGCAAAACCCCCAAAGTCCCCGAGGTCGTCGTCGCTGGGAGCGCCGGAGAGCGGCCCCGAGTCCTTAAAGTTCGCAAAGGCCGCGAAGGAAACGTCCTGCAGAGCATCCTCGCTGGAGAAGGTGGTCACTTTGGAAACTGTTGTCATGGTGATGTTTTCTGAGCTGCCAAAGAAGGTCTCCTTCTTCTGGAGGACAGCGGTGGCGGCGGCGGAGGAGCCGCTCCCCGGGGGCTGGGCGGAGCAGGGCAGCCTCCTGCCCTGCTGGTCCCTGTCGGAGCCGGAGCAGTCGGAGCTCGCCAGGCTGCTGAGTGCAGAGCTGCTGGGACAGCTTCCAAACGGGCCACCCTTAAAGTCATCCACATCTGAAACAAAGCCCCACAATTAGGAGCTGAAGTTCCGACCCTGAACTCTCCACGCCGCCCAAGAACGACCTGCTGAGAGCCTGGAGGAACTGCAAGGACAAACACTGAGCTGCTGTCTCGCTGGGGCTTGGAGTGTGCACAAAAATAACCTGGAAAATACCTGAGCATTTCACACAGAAATTTCTCTGTTCAATGAATCTAAGCCTTGACCTTTGAATGCTGTCTTACATTTTAAGCTGAAAGTCACCATACCACTATGGGAGTGAAGAAACACTAAAAAAAAAATTAGTTTCTGGGCAGTCCAGGCTGCACAGATCACCAGTTGAGTTTTCTGGCTGCAGAATCTACAATCAAAATATAAATGTTACAACTCAAACACCTTTAATGCGTTATTTCATCTTATCAAATCCAACCACACAGAAGACTGGGCTGACTTTTCCATTCCTCTGATAAAGTATTAATACACTTTAATTTTATATTCATGCTTTGATACCAATAACATGTAAAAATGTGCTGCAAGGATCTAAAAAAGCCTAGAAATCCTGTTTGAGCTTATCAGGGCTCCTGCAGTGCTGCACGGCCGACTCGTCAAACTTCCAGGTGCCAGCACTGACAGGGATATTGCAGAGATCATGTTTTAACTGAATAAATAGTTTGTAAAAGCTAAGTCTAGAGAAAATCCAATTATTTTGCAGAAAGCTCCAAACATTTGTACCCACCTGGTGATTACATGGCCCAATAGGTTCTTCTCCCTGCCAGGGGCAGCTGTGAGATCAGAGGGGGCTCTGGCTGCTCCCACCCCCCTAATCTTTCACCTCCAGACTGACACTGATCCCTGAAGGCACAGGGAGCCAGAGCTGGGCAGTTTGCATTAGAGCATGAGCTCCCCTCCCCAGCAAACCAGCCCTCCTACCCTACTTTTGGCATTATTTTCCAGCAGGAACTGTCAGTTTGGGTTGCTCAGGGTCTGGTGGCTGCAGGGACAGCAAACCCAGACCACAGAGAGTGTTCCCTGAGCCTCCCTGGGGCTGAGATCCTGGAGCTGAACACCAAGGGATGAACAGGCTGGCACACAGGGCTCCAACACAGCCATGGGGGGAACCAGCTGAACTCCCAGCTGTCCCCTTCCCTCACTCCAGCCACCAGCCCCAGGATGAAACCATCCTAACAAACCACTTCTGCCTTGGTTTATTCATCTCCCTGCAGGGGGAGAGCAGGCCAGGCTCCAGGCATGACCCACATCCATGGCTGATGAAAAGCCTGACCAGCACGTGGCACAGTCCGGTGGCCACTGCCATGGGTCAGCGAGTCACAGTGAGCCATCCATCAGCCACCCTGTCCTGCCAGCATCCCAAACACAGAGCTGAGCCCCCTGCACACAGACCCCCAGCTGCCCCTGGAACTGTGGATGTGCAGAGCAGCAGCCTGCAGAGGGTGAACAGAGAGATGGAATCACCTGAGTGAAAGGAGCCCAGGGGGGGTTGGTGATTTATCACCACACACCACACCCTGTGCTCTCAAGTTTTTGTTTGAAGAAGGGAAACGAAAGCTTTGCATGAAAGAGAGAGCCAGAACCAGCTGTAATTAATCCTGGGATCCTGCAAATACCACCAGCTCCCCTTGACTTTGTGCTGGCTCCAAACCCCAGCACAGACCTGAGCCTCGGGAGAGAGGGAGGAGTGCTGATCCCACCCCAGCATCTGCACACTCCCATCCTGCTGGGAACCATTCCTTTGAGAGCTGCTAAGATTCTGAGCTGCAAACACATCCTGAAGGCCCAGGTCAGGGACTGCTGATCCAACCCTGGCTCAGGCTCAGGCAGGATCAGCAGCAGGCTCCAGGGGGAATCCTGAGCTGACCTGCAATCAATAGGGCAGGGGAGGAAGAACAATAGTTTAATTATTCAAAAACCAAGAGTCAGGATTCTCTGTCTGTGAATTCAGGCAGACACAAAACCTCTGAAGAGGTGCAAGGGCTCAGGTGAAATGTAATGGTTCAATTCTGCACATTTGATTTTTATTTTTTTTTGATAATTCCAGAAGGATCACTCCAGTGAATAAACCTTTTTCTAGGAATATTATATTACTGGGAAAACACTGCGTTCAGAGTCAGTGTTAACAGCTCAAGCAGTTCTAAAACAATTTAGTGAGAAGTATGAAAAATAAGAATGTGGAACCCAAAGTCCAAGGTGCCTGATCATCACCTGAGACCAGGTGCACCTGCAGGAGCTGGCCCAGGCAAAGCACTGGCTGCAAGGAATGCACAGCAGGATGAAATACAGTGAAAACCACTGTTTCCCAGGCTTATCTAAAGAAAAGCTTCCCACCCTGAGCCAACTATAATAATTTATTTCAACTACCAAGGATTAAGTTATGGCTGGAGGCAAATTACGAGCTGGAGCCTTCAATGTCAGCAGTTAAATCATTTAAGGAAAACCCTTGGCAGCATTAGTGACTATCTGAAGAAAACTGAGAAAGACAACTCAGGGACATTGGAATCAATTTAGGGATTTCAGGCTTTTTGTATTTCAGTGGATATCAGAATCTGATGAATAAACCTAGCTCTGGTGCCATGTTTTGGTTGTTAGGGTGACACAGGTGGCAGCTGTGGAGCTCTGCTCCCAGCACAGCAGCATCAGTGGTTACCCTGGGAACATCCCCTGCAGCCTGAGCAGCATCAGTGCTGCCACCCTGGCACATCCCCTGCAGCCTGAGCAGCATCAGTGCTGCCACCCTGGCACATCCCCTGCAGCCTGAGCACAGCCCAGGGCCAGGCTGCAGCTGCTCCCTGCTCCCTCAGGAAGGGACAGGAGGCTGCAGAACACACAGTTTCACGTGCTGCTGCTAGCAGGGCCATGCCTGTCAGCAACCTGAAAAATCCCAAGCCTGTTTCTCAGCTGGGGAAGCCTGGAACAGTTAACAAAAAGGAA
Organism: Euphonia xanthogaster; assembly: GCA_034509185.1. NCBI lineage: Eukaryota > Metazoa > Chordata > Aves > Passeriformes > Fringillidae > Euphonia > Euphonia xanthogaster. Next base: position 1,212,131 of record JAYDZK010000066.1, on the reverse strand, counting down.
TTATTCCCGTTTGCCTTCTCTAAAGAATGGCCGTAGCTAAGGTGGAAACCATCAAGAATGCTGACTGTAAGGTAAATGAAAATGAAGGAAACAGGAGAGAAAAGGCTTCAAACCTTGTGGAATTACAGGATTTGCTAATTATTTTGAAATGGTTGTGGTAAACAATGTTTCACAGCAGAATAAAACCCCAGAGCTGACACTGGGAGCTCAGTCCCGCAGAGGCCCTTGGGAAGGCCATGGCAAACACATCCCTGTCAGAGCCTTCCTGGATAAACCAGGGTGGATAAGCTCTTCTGTGTGCAGAATTAACCCAAATAAGGGCAAGGGAGTCAATCTGACTGTCCACTCTGGACAAAACCATAATAAATACAGTCATGAAGGTTCCTCTGCCTCCTCCAGGCGTTGGCTGAACAAACACAAACTGCACCAGCCTTGCAGAATTAGGTCTCAACTTTATATTCAAAGCTTTCATTTAAAAACCTTTAGGGCTGGGCACAACCCACTGATCTGCAGAACCAAGGAGGGCTGTTATGTTTTTCTCCCTTTTTCTTTTTTTCCCTTTTAAAGCCTCTCCAGCTTGGTGTAAGGAAGAAAAGCCACATTCTGCTTCCTGGGCTGGTTTCTGCTCTTGTGGCAACTCCAAAACCCCAAAACAACATTTTAACTACTCCACATCTCAGTTATTTTCAGCTTCTTTCCTTGTCTGCTAATTTGATGCTAATCCCAAGCTGTCAGTGGCTCAGGAGCTGGAGGAATTTGAAGTGACATAATTGCATGCCAAAAATTTGCAGCTGTCATTCATGTCTGAAAGTTTCAATATTTAAAAGGTAGAACTTCCCAAATGGAAAATTTACTTTGGGGTTCTGGTTAACTCACACTGGATTAGGTAAATAAATATCAGAATATTATTGAGTGGGCTTCTACTCTTAAAAGTCTAGACAGCAACACAGTTTTACTGCCAGCTCACAGAAACAACCCTGCCACCACACATTTCCTCCACTCCATCCCCCTCAAACACAGATATTTGGAAAAATATTGTTGAGGTTGACATGTAAAGATTCAGGAGGTCACAGGGAGCGAGGCCAAAGCGTTGGAAGAGGAGAGGGAAGCTCACCCACACCCTGCTCCGCAAGAGAAAGGCACCCAGCAGCTTAAGGGGATACTAGAACCTTAAACTCTGCATTTTTGAGGAAGAAGAGATCCATTGCTAGTTTGCAACAAATCACACGCACCCCCACGTTTTCAAAATATGCCAAGATAATATTTATTAACACAGCAGGACTTACAGATCACAAAAGATAGTGATACAGAGGAGCTCGGGAGGGCGGTATCAGAGAAAAGCATGCAGGTCAATACTTGCAGAAGAGAGATACCAAAGCAGATCTGAAAAGGCACATTCACACAGGAAATGTTTAGTTGAAATCAGACATTAGAAAAAGCAGCAGAAAAAAACCTGAAGTGGATTAAAATATACAGAGAATCTCCAGCGATGCCAAAGGAAAAGGGACTTTACAGGTGTGTCAGGGCAGCAGATAACCCTTTGAGGGTGCCTGGGCCAGGGCTCCTCTGGCTGCAACCTTTGGCAGGAAGAACAAATCAGGCTCACCCAACAGGAGCAGGTGCCCATTGAAATGCTCTCAGCTGGGAGTGAAAGGGAAATTTGGTGTAAAAGAAGCAGCCTGGTTCAAACTAACAGCATGCAGCCAGTGCTCAAAGGGTTATAGCAGTAAATGCAGGAGAAATCAGGCAACATTAGTATCATCTACCTTCCACACAGAGAGTTAGGAGCCGAGTTTAAAGAGACTTCATCCCCACTGGAGAGAGAAAATCTGGAAACCTTTCATCCCTCAAGAGAGCACATGGCCCTGGCATGGGAAGCAAGCCAAGGATCTCTCCCTGATTCCCAGCATAAGCACCTACCTGCCCATACCTGGAAGCTACAAATGTCAAACCTCTGAGCCCAGGGACAAACAGCTCTGTGTGGGCACATCACCAAGTGAAACCATCTCTCTGCACCTCTGTCCTGCTGCTGCTCCCCTGGAGATGTGACACAGGGCTTGCACAGGGGCAGCTCCCCAGGACACTCTCCCACTTCCCAGCAGGGAGGTGACAAAGGGATACTGTCCCTTTCTGACATTGGATTTACAGATGGAAGGAAAAAAAGAAAAAAAAAATCTGCTTTTTAACTTCATGTAAACTGAAAAAAAAAGAAAAAATAAATAAAGGACTCGACCATCAGCAGTTCACAGCTTGAAATGCATCAAACACACAGAAAGGAACACGTGAGCACAGGAGTGTTTGTAGCAGAGTGTCCAGAGCACGTCCTGCTACCAAATCCAAACAGTTAAATGGAGCAAAACTCTCCCTTTTGGAATAACATCTAACTTGGCACCATAGGAGAATACAGACTTGTTTAAGTTTAATAAAAATAGCTTCTAATTAATACTTCAGAGTTCAAAAGTTTAGCAACAAGCACATGAAGGGCTAACCCCTTTAAACAAACCAAAAAAAAGAGGCTTTCCTGCCACAAACAGCAATTATTCACCACGGATTGCTGGGGCAGAATCACACGTCCTGCAAAGAGCTACAGAAGTCAAACTACCACCAAAAGAGGCTAGAAAAATATTAGGAAAAAGTGCTTTCAAACCCAAAGTAAACATTCAAGAATACACTGTTGGTGCTACGTTTTGCCAGCTCACTCAACTTGGAGTTTTCCCAAGCAGTAATATGAAAATTAAATGCCTTTGCTAATAAATTATTCCTGATATTTTGTACCCTGTTAGAGAGTATCTTCCACATCGAAGTTGCCAACTTAATTCTCTCCCCTACTTAAAAATATCATATAATGCAAAATTACAGTACTGTATATCTTTTCTCTACCCATATCTGCAAAAAATGGAAGAAATATTTCATGTGGAAATAACCAATTCTTGCAGTAAGAGCTTTCACATTTACAGTTTGAATGTTCCCCTTGTTCAGAAAAGCCTTTGACTGCATAAAACTTGTCCTAGAACACAGTAATGGTTCCCGTGTTGTTGAAGGCCACAGAACATTTAACTACAGCTTATCTCCTATGTATATATGAAAAGAAAAAGCAGGACACTTGGGAAATTTGTTTTATGATATGTGATCAGGTCAGAGATGGTCAGTTCACTCCCTCAGGAATGTTGTCATAAAGGGAAATTAAAGAAAGTGGAAACCTGATGAAGTGAAAGTCTCATGGTTTAAATTTAGGTCCAAGAGCTCCCAATCATGAGACCAGCACTTGCAGCCCCTTGGCACAATGATTTCCACGAGGGATTTAACACTGGAAGGTGTGTGAAATACTCTAAACTGCAGTCCTGCAAAATCCTGCCTACCCAGACTGAGCCCCACTGGAAGGGGAATACACTGCTGTTGGTGATTAGTCAGCTCCTCATTAACAGCCCCAATTAGTGACCCTTGGGAAGCGCCCATGGGGAGGTCCCCGAGCCAAATGCTTTGTGGAAAACAAGAGATTCAAGTGAGACTCTGCCATCATCTTGCTGATATCAATGGAATGACACTGCTTGCACTGGAATATTTTCCACTCGAGTCCCTTAAGTGCCAATAGCGAACAGGTACCAGTATGATGATGTTAAATCTCAAAAATAAACTGGCCTGGAGTTCAAACTGTTCCAGCTAGTTCTATTTATAGTCTTCTAAGACAAAAACTAAAGAGTGCCCTGCTGAGGGGCCGTGGCTGGCGGGGACACACACTGAGGAGTCTTCCACTACTGAAAGACGAGTGCATAATACTGTAATTGAGCACAGAGAACACGGAATCTGCACCGCCTACGTTACCAGAGCAATCTAACCAGTTCCTCACCTGCTGCTGGTGGATGCTGGCCACTAACTGTTGGCAAATCCAAAGAGCTATCAGACATGACATGCTTAAGATCTCCTCCCACATCAGCCAGTTTCATGTCAAACTGAACAGACAGCGCGTCTTCGGAGTCCTCCTTGCCCACGCTGCTGCCGCCGATGGAAGGCAGATCCAGGGATTTCACCGAAGCAGAGTCTTCTTTGGCCTGCTTGAAAGCTGCCACTTTGTCCACCAGCGACTTCTCTGCGCCGCTGGAAGAAAACTTGGAGTGGAAGTCAGCAAAGTCATCGTCGCTCTTCACCGAGGAGAGCGCGCTGTCCTTGGCCTCCTCGAAGGCTGCCCCGGAGCCCTCCAGGGACAGCTGCTTGAAGATGTCGTATTTGGTGGGCGTAGCAGTGGTGGCAGAGCTCTGCCCAGCCTTCCCCGTGCTGCCTGAGGAGCCAGCCTGAGCAGCAGGGCTGGCCTCCAGCTTGAGTGCATCGTATTTGTCGTCAGGTTTTTGTTCGGAAAAGCCCCCGCTGTTGCTGAAAGCCATAAAATCTGCAAAGTCATCTTGTCCAGTGGCTGATGCGCCGTTAGAAAACTCCCCAAAGAGGTTGAACTCTCCAAAGTCATCAGCTAAGCTTGAAGTTTTGCTGGGTGCTGGCTGGGCAGAGGCTGATGGAGGGGGTGGGGGTGGAAAGGAGCCCGGCTTTGCGGTGCTGAATGCAGGTGGGAAGGATGGCTGCTTGTTTTCTCCAGGAGAGGAAAAGAGCTCCAGGTCTGCCAGATTCAAAGGGGTCTTGGCTTGTGTTGGCTGTTTTGGCTGAGCAGGCAGAGGAGGGAAGGGTGCAGGGAAGGTTTTGTCTTTGGAGGGTGGCTCTAACGGGGAGATGCTGTCAGCGGTTTTGAAATCTGTGAAACCATCGTCGGCTCCTGTGGGCTTGAACTCTGCAAGGTTCTCTCCTGGGAATGCAAACAGGGAGGAAACAACAATTAAATCCTGCACAACAAACACAGGACAGTCACACCATGCAAGCAAGCCAATTATTCCATGCAGTGCCAGAAGGTTTTAGGCAAACTATTTAAATGGAAGACCTCGGGGTGCACACGGAACTGCAAACTCAACTTCCATGAGCCACACACGTGTCAAGGGCAGTGATTCTACTTTTCACTCCAGCAAACACCTAATTCTCTCAAATAGCCTCAAAGTCATTTTAAACTCCCTTTACACTGAGTTAATATCAAAACACACCATGACAAATGGATTCAAAAGGAGATCAATACTGCCTTATTTGGCTTCCATGCAAGTTGTTCTCCCCACCTCACCCTCTTCATGTCTGCCAAACAATGAATGTAATTTTGAATTTCACTTATACCAATACAGTATTTGCTTTTTATGGAAGCAATTCTTCCCTTCCTCCCTCTGAAATACTGCAGCTTTTTCAGGGGGGATCACCAGATGGCTGAGACAAAACCAACATGAGGTAAGAAGGTTTTCATTGAATTTACATTCAATATTTTGGTGTGCTAATTTTATAACTTTGTTCTTTTGAACATGAAAACATTGTTTAACCCATTCACCAGCATGTACATACTTGGACTACTTGTAATTTTAAAGTATTGATGATTACTTTAAGACAAGCGTGCAGTAGATTTTTTCTGTTTTAGAAACACACCACTAGCATTTAATTATTAAGCTACCACAGTGTCACACTTTAAATCAGTTTAACCAAGATTTAAAAGAATACCCTTAGCAATGGCAGTAAAGGACCACAACTACACCTGACCTTTTATTCCATTCTCCCTCCCCTTCAAACCAATTCATTTGGCTCAGCAACAGTATAAATATTCCTGAACTTGCTACTCATTGATCAGAACTGCAACAGCACAGCAAACTAAACTTACTGAGGAATTGCAAACTTTTCCATTAGAAATGTAAGCTGGTGAAAGGGTTAAGAGTGGTCAGACCTTGATGGCAGGCAAATACAACAACTTTCTACATTTTAGAACATGTACAGAAAGAGATCAAATGTTATTTCATTTTACTGCAAGCATTTAATCCTGAAGAGGTTCCAAGCAAGACAAGCTCAGAAAGCACCACAGGGACTTTATAAATGAATGACTCCTTACTTAAAACAAATTCCAACCACATCATTACTTCAACATAAGACTCAGGAGCACCCAGAAGAGATGCCAACCTTCCAGAAATACATCAGCACATTGTTCCAGTAGGATATCACCCTGTTTTTTCAAGATACTTCCTACCAAGTTTTTTAGAGAAGCAGCAGCAGCATTATTTTAGAATTGCAGAGATGGAAATTCTGCAGCTCAAAGAGAAATGCTACAAATGATAATGAAAGCCCAATAAAGCCCCAGTGCTTACCCAAGTATTTGCTTTCTGCTGGTTGCTCTAATTCCCGGAAAGCGCTGTACTTGTCCCCTCCATCTAGAGAAGAGGAGAAAAGAAATACATTCACACAGAGAAATGATGAATTCATGCAGCAAAATGATGAATTCATACAGCAAACGTTGTATTAATTGCTCTGATTTTTAAAGATGAATATCTTATCAATGCCAAAAAGAAGACATATGAAATTGTACAAGAAATTGCTCATAGTGGTTGTGCATTTGTCCTTTTACCTCCAAAAGCAGCTGCACTCTCAGAAGGCTTCTCAGCTGCCATTCCTTTAAACACAGCATATTTGTCAGCTGGTGAAAGTGGCTTAGTACCTGGGAGTGGCATTAGTAAAGAAGGAACACTAAAAACAAAAGAGATAAAAGCAAAGCTCCTTAATTTATCCATAAGAAATCTGCATTTCCATGTTTATTTAAAAGAGCCTCTTCTTATGCCTACACAATTTGGTTCCTAAACCTAAGCTTATGCCTTAATGAGTGTTTAATCCAGCCCCTGATCTCACCTAATCATATTTCTTTGGTTCTAAGTCAACTTGCACCATTCTTGATTTTAATTTCTATCAAAACCATGAACAAAACACTCCAGAACTTTATACCAAGGAATTCGTAGCCCAGGAGAGAACAAGCACACAGACACACCCCAGGAATCACTCCTGCTTAATGAAAATTCCCCCTGATAGAACCAGATACAGCAAAGGGTTAAAACTGCACGAGATTTTAACAGCTCCATACTTTCAGCTTATCTAATTCTGATTATATCTCATTACATATTGTAAAATTAAGATAATAATGTGGGATCACTGTTCAATGGAAGGAAAATAATCACTCTGAATTTCTGTCAGCGCCAGTCACTGAGTTTAGGCAGGTATCTAGTCAGCAAAATAAGGATTAGTGCACAGGTACACAAGCAAGTCTTTTTGCATAAACACACTCTATTTTATCCAGTAAAACTGCCACAACAACCTAACACCTTGTGCAGGAAGATTTAGGAGAGAGCTTTGCTAGCCCTCCACGTTATCAGACCTTGGCAGCTCCACACAACAACATCCTTTACATATGAATGATGCATTCTGCCTCCAGTTTGTGTCACTCACATGGAAAACCTGAATGAATTTCTATTGCATTCTTCAGCCCCGAGCAAGAATCTTTCCAGAGCCATTTAAATCTCCTTATCAGCAGCCTACAAGCAAGACACAAACCAAGCACTTGCACACATGTGCTGATGCTGGTCTGTGGTGCTTGCAGGCAGGCAGTGCAACGGCAAAAAAACAGAGCTTATGGTAATATAATTAAATTTCCCATCCCTGCAAAGCAGGCTATTAGATATGCAATCTTGGCAAATGGAATGGTTAATCAGCTGTACTCCACAGATGGCTTTTTTTTAAATAAAGCTCCATAAGCAATTAGATTATAGCTCATTGTAACATTTTGTTCAAAACTGAACGCTTTCACAACTGAATAAAGAGAACTGCTGCAGTGAAAAAGAAACACCATTTTCTGAAATATTTCTTTATGATCCTCTACTCCCCATTGTGCAATTAACAAACAATTTTCTGTCAAAACTTTCAGTAACAGATTAGCTTCAGCTGCAAAACGACATCTAACACAAGATATACTTAAATCAGCATCTTCAGACCCATGTGGCATTCACTGACATCCCTGGGAGTGTCCAAGGCCAGGCTGGACAGGGTTTGGAGCAATTTGGTCTAATGGAGGGTGTCTCTGGCCCTTGGTAGGGGGTGAAACTGATTAGCTTTAATGTCCTTTCCAAACCCAAACATTCTGGACTTAGATTTAAAATTATATAAAATATAAAATTCTATTTCTTACACAGAAGCCATTTGCCATAGCATAAGAGAACAACTGGGATGAGCATCCCCCTTAGATGTCACTGCTGAGGAAGCACCTGGTAATCAGGGCTCACATGGAATTCAGGGCTCTGTTTGCCACTAAGAACAGCCAGTTCCTACCCAGAAAATGTGTCTGTCTACAATTAGACAGCTGGGAGGTGCATAAAGAGGAAAGAAGGCTGACATTTTGTAGTCTTTGTAGACGTTGAAAGGTCGATTGTGAACTATCAAAGGGAGGAAACCTGTTTATTTATTTTGCTATACAAAACCTGCCTGATCAGGAATTACATCTTGTCTCCCAAAGGAAAAGCCAGGATTGCTGCAGTCTGAATGATGTTCCAATTGAGATTTATAGCCAGGTATCAAAAGTTCAGGCACTGGCCAGAGAAATGACAGAAACACCAAGGGCCTGGTACCTGCTCCGGTGCTGTGAGCTGGCTGCTTTGGCTGCCTCCCCCTGGAAATCAGTGAAGGAGTCATCCAGGGAGCCAGACTTTGAGGCATCCTGAAACTCCTGGAAGTCATCATCTTCTGGTTTTACCACCTGAGTTACAAACAACACATGAATTGCTGTGCTGCTGGCTCTTCAAATTGTCATACAGCAAGAAAGCAGCTTGGGGCAGTGTGATTAAGAGGGAAAAAGAAGAAGGAAAAGAACCTTTCAACACCAGCATCATCAGCATTTCCACTTTGTCTGCACCTCACCCTACTCAAACACACACAGGATCACAGGGAGCAAAAATGAGCAACAGTTAATTATTTCACAATAAATGTCTTATTGATCGCAGCCATGTCATCTTTTAATACAGGACAAATATTAATAATTTAAATCAATTTAAAGTTAATAGCACCACAAAAAATATTTTCTGAAGGATGAAGCATGTCTGCAAATAGAAAATTTATCCCCCACATGATTTACCTTTGTAAACTGAAGGTTTTCAGTGTTCTCAGCTGCTCCTGAAACTCCTATTTTACCAGCTATTAGAGTCTGCTGTGCAGTTTAACCTAAAATTCCATTTTATGTGCATTACAAAATCCTAACTACATCTAAAATCCTCTTTGGAATACAGAACACTTTTGTACCTCTTCTAATGCCACCAGAAAGAACTGCAAAAATAAAAGAATGCCCTTAAGTGGCACTTCACATTTTCAGACGTCACATGCTGGATTTCAGCTCTGGCTTTTTTGTGCCATTTACTTAAAACCTGTTCTCACCATGTCAGTTTGGAAGTGCCAGGCTAATCTCCCTTCCAGGGAAGGGGGTTTTGCAGGCAGGGAGGAGCTCACCTGGCCGGGAGGGTAGGAGGGCAGGAAGGCTCCGGAAGGCTGTGCGGGAGCTCCTCCCGCTGGAGCCGGGGCTGGAGCCGGGGCTGGAGCCGGGGCTGGAGCCGGGGCTGGAGCCGGGGCTGGAGCCGGGGCAGGGCCGGGGATGCTCATGCCCATCACGGAGGGCCCCATGCCCAGCCCAACGGAGGCCGGGGGAGCCGCGGGCAGCAGCGGGGGCTGGCTCACCCCGCCGGGCAGCGGCACCGGGAAGCCGGACAGGGTGGGGACGGGCGCGGCTGGGAACTGGTTCAGCACGTCAGGGCTCACGGCAGGGATCCCTCTCTGCAGAGACAACAAGCACAGTTATTACAGTGTGCTCTCAGCTCCTTCTGCTGAAGCCAACAACAGCAGGGTACTGGTCAAGCTCCCAGTCAACCTCCCACATCCAAAGATGCCATCAAGGTCCATGTAAGGGAATTATATTCAACACGGAATTACTGAGGTAGGAAAACGCCTCCAAGGCCACTGAGTTAATCCTTTGACCCTCCCTGTCACCCAGCCCAGAGCACCGTCCTTCCTTGGACACCTCCAAGGATGGGGACTCCACCACCTCCCTGGGCTTAGTAACAATAACCCTTTCCATGAATAAATTCTTCCTCATGTTCTACCTGAAACTCCCCTGGCTCAGCTTGAGGCCATGTATTCTTGTCCTGTCACTTGTTGCATTTGATATTAAATATATATATATATATATGTGTTTTGTACCTGTATCTAAGACCTTCAGTTGACACTAAAGGAAAGAGTAACTGAAATGCAAGCAATGGAATTGATAAGATTATAACCCCCCTGAAGTCCCAAGGGCAGTTTCTCTGCTGGACTTGAACAGAAGCAGTGTTTGACAGGGGGTGTGCAGTGCCAGGCACTCAGCCTGGGGCTGCCAGGTGACAGCATACCTGGCTCACTGCTATCATGGCCAGCACACAGTAGAGCTCCTCCTTGGTGAGCTTCCCCGGCGTGGTGCGGTTGGCCAAGGCCCAGATCTGCCCCAGCGTCTCCCTGGGCAGTCCTGAGGACATCAGGATGGGGTAGAGCTTGGCTGTGTCAATCCCAGCAGGAGTCAGAGTGGTTTCTAAGATTTTCTTATACAGCTCTGTTGTGAGGGAGGCAGTGTTAGACAGTGACAACTGCTCTTTTCAAACATGATTGCTTTTTTATGTTGTCTCAAACTCATGATATCAAATCAGGAGCACTCAGTGTAAGGTAAGGCAAGAGCATTCTGGCACTGTATTGTATCACCATGCTTCATCTAAATGTGTTATTGGATGGTCTTTACAGACAAGTTTAACTCAAGCTGAGAAATATTTTATATCAAATACACTTAGTGCTGCATTTCAAGCCACATTTCTTTAATGAAATTGCAGGATAACCCATATAAAAAGATAGTTCTAAGAGCCTTATGTACTTAAACCTCAGTGTAATCAATATTTGCTACAGCAATTCATTTCCTATTCACTGTGTTATTTACACATAGAAGACAAATAGCCTTCAGAAATGAGCCTGCCTAATTACAAGACATGCCAAAAACCAGAATACCCATGAAGGCAGCATTATCAGCAATGCATCCTCTGCTGGGATAAGCTGCTGCCATAAATGTTTAATCTAGAATTTGTTAACATGCTCGAATAACTCCCCTGTTTCTTCAAATGCAGATAAGACCCCATAAAGATGTAACATATCAAAGATCCAGGAATCTTTTGATGAGGAAATGAAGCTTTGATCAATAAGTGGCCATACAAGCACAGGTACATCCACACCTTGCACTGCCCACCTGGCCAAATGCCCACTGGTTGCTTTACCTGGGACCAAGGTGTCGTTGTAAATCCAGGGAGGCATAATTTGCTGGATGGGGTCCTGGGAAGGGAACACTCCAACTCCTAAAGGTATTGCATTCAGTAAGAAAAACAGTTGTATTAGGACACAGAGCACAATGATCTGAAGAGACCACACTGCAGCTGGTCAGCATCATTCAGCATTTCAGGCAAAGATTTCAGATAGGAATCACTGTGCTCAGAGGAAAAACAGATACTGCAGGAATATGAAATAATAACTAGAATGATGTGGCAGTAATAGATTATAGTTATAAATGTAATGAAATAAGGAGCTCCTCACGTGCCTCCCTCTTAAAGTCCAGATGTACAGAACCTGAAGTCTCACTCTCTTCGAGTTCCACAGCAGTTCTGCCAGAACAAATTCAGCTTCTCATCAGCTCCCAGCTATTAGGGCTATTTGTGGAATAAATAAATCCATACCTACCACAAACCCCACAATGTTCCCCCAGAACATCCTCCCCTGGGAAATGCACAAACAGCCCAGGGACTGAACCTCAGCAAGATCATACCCACACCCACAAACCTGTATCCACTGCTCCCAGTCTGCAGCTCCAGGGGACAGCACAGCCACCTTCACTCCTACAGGCTTTTGTAACATGATCTGCCACACTTTACTCCCCAAAAATGGGGACTCTTCCCCCAGTCTCCCTCAGCAGATTTTATGTTCATCTTGGATGGAGCTCAGACCAAAATCAGCATCATTTCAGACTTCATTGTCTTTCTCAGTACCCTTGCATCTCATCTTCCACATGGATTCCCTCTTGACTGCAGTCTAATTTCTAATTATCCCACAACTCCAAGCACATTCTAATATAAGCAATTCCTTTCATTTCACCAACCAAGTAAAATAAATTTGCCACTTCCTCAGATCTCGTTCATTTTCAGTTTTACCCCTCTTCCATACTCAGTCAACAGTTTTAACAAAATCCAAACTGGATCAAAGCCTTGTTTAAAGTTTTCCTCTAGACCACCTTTTGAATATTCACTCCTAAAGGCAGTCTTACACATAATGTGTATGAGCAGCAAATACTTGAGAAAGGAGTATTAACTAGCTAAGAGTTTTAACCTGGCAAGATTTTATCCCCTCAAGGTTAAAAGATTAAAACCCACCATGACATTGACCATCTTTAGTGGTAAGTTTCCCTAAACAGTTTTTTTTTTCAATATCTTCAGACAGCACAACTTCTTTTTCCCCAAGACAGGACGGAATATTTTAAAACAGCGAACCTGATTAAACAAACGTGTTAAAGGTGGTTACGACAATAAACTCACATGGAGAAAGTTCAGAGCAAAATCATGGCAGTTACACTTTGAGCAAGGAGCAGGAGGCACTGACATATTATTCAAGCAGGCATTCAGAGCAAAATTACGCAGGGTTGGCCTTGGAATTAGTGAAGAGAGCGTTAGCACCAAGCAGCGTCTCATTAGACTGAAATTCTGTCAAACGTTTTGATTGCTCACCACACTCTTCAACTGCTCTGTTTTGTTCTGAAGCCTTGTGCACCTCTGCAGCAGCAGTGGGACCACTTTCATGTCCACCTACAACATCCCAGTCACTGCTGGTGAGACTGGGATGGGCTTGGCTTGCAGCCGAGGCTTTGTGCCCAACTTCGGACGTTTTAAGTTTGGTTTGCTCTTGTTCAGATTCATCTGAGCCATTAGCTAAGGCTTTCTCCTCCAAGGAAGAGCCTGAATAAACAGCAGGAGGAATTATTTATTCTTTGTTATGAACTGCCCAGACTGCACTTCCACACTTTTCATAGGAGAAGTGCTTTTGGTACCACTGAGGAGTTAGAGATGATCAGCCCCAGCTCACACCAGCAGCAGCACCACCCTCTCTGGACACTTTCAGAGCCTGGTTCTGCCCTTTACTTACCACAAACACAACAAACTCAACAAGCAAAAAACAAGTAAGAGGAGGAAGACACAAAACTATTTCCTGTGTTAGGATTATTGTTGCATAATGATCCAGGCACCAGGAGCAGAAGTGCCCAGTATCTACTTACATCTCCAAAATTCATGTTCATCTCACCAACATCCCTCAGCTTCCAAGGGAGGAAGCACACAAGTGCTCCACAGCAGCATAATCATTATTTCATATACCACCACCTCAACTGTATCTTTTCCTATCCCACAGATTTAGGATGATGCTAAAACACAAGATTTAATTCACCTAAGATCAGGCATGTGTATATTTAGCAGTATTTGGGTCCACACATGACTTGCTCTTACAGGCAGTTCTAGGGGAAGCAAGAAGGGGACTTAAATAATCTTTTCCCATGGATCAGCAGGTTTCTGCTTAATTGCCTAAATTATTTTTTCCAGCCAGACTGAAAAAAAACCCCCAACAAATTAAGCAAAGTCTTTGTGTAGCTCAGAGGGTGACATGTAAAAGAAGATACTTTAGAGTTACCTGTTTTATGGGTATTGGATGGAGATGCAGAGGTAGGAAAATAAGGAACCTGCCCAGTTGTACCATGCAGGGTGGATAGCACTGGAGCCTGGGCTGGAGGGACAGGTTGGAGCACAGCCCTCTCTGAAAGCAGCTGCCCAGCCTCAGTGGCAGGATGGAAAGGCTGAGAGGTGGATTGAGGCACCAGTTTGGGGGTTTCAACAGGCCCTTGCATAAAGTCACTAAATTCTTCATCATCGAGAAAAGCGGAATGGGAAACAGATACAGCACAATGGGATGGTGTGGGATGATCTGCAAATGGAATGAACACACAAGGCAAAGTGATGAGGAACAGGGGTCACGGGTGGGAATGTGGGAAAAGTGGCAAACACTGGGAATACACAGCAAATGGGCGAGGAGGAGCAGCGTGGAGTCTGTGTGCTGACACGTGAAGGGTGTCACTGGCACAAGGTAAAACTGAGCAGCCCCTTCCAACCACGCATCTTCTCTCCCAGGATTTTAGGATGTGAACACTGAAACCTGGTTCTTGACACTGGCTGTGAAAGTATTCTGTCTGTCTTAAGCAGACAGGGTCAAAACAAATCCAGAGGTAATATTTCAAACTGGACATAATGGGGTCTGTCAGGGGGACATTCTCCCTCAAAGGAATGTTTTATCCACAGAAACCCAGCAATGTATCATAAAGTACAAAAGAAATGTCTGCTCATGTAGACAATTTTCTGCTTGATCCCTTCCAGTGTTACCCTTTTCAACATCACTGGTGAAGGACAGGCAAATCTACAGAGAGAGGGAAGTTGTCAGAGACCACCTGTAACTGCAAACTTACCAAGCAAACTTATCCACAGCAAAGACACAAATTTTATATAGGAAAAAGCTGCCCTAGATAAGCTTTGTTTCAGGCCAGACACTAAAAAAACTACACCTACAGACCATAAGAAGTCTCAAGTGGCAATTGTTGCCAGTGTAATTACTGAGAACAGAGGCTTGGTTTGACCATGCCCAACAACACATCAGCCAGCTGTGACACTCCACTCAAGTCTTTACATATGGTTTTGATCACTCTTAGCACTTAAATACCACTTCTCATCTTCAAAAGCACTCTGCAAAACATTAATTAATGCTTTGACTAGAAAAGAACAAACGCTTTATCAATTTCCTTGATGTTTCACATTTAGCACAGCACATGAGGCTTTCTGCTAAAGATTTCAAGTCTTTTAATAAAGGCTCATATCTCATATTTCAACCTCATACCCTGACCCAGCAAACAGTTGCCAGAATGACATTTGATTTTACAAAACTGTTAATCCACTCATTTTGTATGACCAAATAAAAATATTTGTTGGAATTAGTCTCCCTGCTGAGGATCTCAAGTGCTGGAGTTTTATTTTCAGTTGGAAAATGAGGAAAATTACAAACCTGGCTTTTTTGGATGTGTTGCTGGTGTTGGGTGCATTTTAGCATCTCTAGAAAAGCCATCTAAGTTCCCTTTAATGGCTTCCAAAGCATCATCTCTGCTTTTTTCACCTGTCTGAAAGAGCACAGAAAAAGTTTTGAAGAACTGACAGAACAGCTCAGTTTTCCTGCAATACCCACACTTCTTCAGTACCAGAATTAGCAATGCCTGCTGCTGGCAGAGTGTGTAAAGGACTGACACTTCCAGAGGTTTTTCAAGCCATAATCCGGCATCTCATGCAACTCCAACTGATTTGCTTGTTGAAAAGAAACCCTCCCATTAAAAGCTATATTAAAAAAAACCTGAAGAAAGAAACATGAACAGGCCATACCTTGGGTTTCACACTGCTCAGGAGTCTCAGCTTTTGTTTCTGCTCTTCAAACTGCCGCCGTTTTCTTTCTTCCTCTAAGAACTTCTGCTGGTGCTCAAACCTCTTCCTGAAGGAGAATGATTTAAAAAAAAATTATATATATATCTATAAATAATTTTTATGAGACTTATCAGTCAGGTTGTGCTTGATTTCTCCATGTCTACTGTCTCAAATTCAGATGGTTTGGTGCACACACTCCTTCTGCTTCTTCTCAGACCTGGACAAGCACCACAAACTTCAGAGGCAATGGAATGTCCAGCAATATTCTACAGCCCCAAACAATGCTGCTGCAGAGAAAGCACATCTGCCCCTGCCAGAAGGAGTGCCCAAGAGTCAGTGCAGGGTCACTTACTGCTGCTCCTCTGCAAACTGCTTCTGCATGTCGGGGCTGTACTGCGGGCCGGCCGGGCGCATTCCCAGGAAGGACGCCTGTCCCATGTAGGGCATTCCAGCTGCTGGCATCGGCCCCAGGGCCATGCCACCCTGCAACCAAACACAGCACACAGCTCCAGGGCATTGCTTTTCAGCTCCAGTGAATTTTTTTTTCTCCCGTAGAAAAAGCCAAACCGCTGGCAGTGGCAGCAAAGTGGAGTGCTGGAGGAGCAGTGCCCTCAGTAGATGGCACTCTTCCTCTCCACAAGCACTCAGACTCACAGCTTTTGGGAAAATTGGCAAAAATCAGCTCTTCCAATCCAACCTGCCCCAAGAGCAGCAAGGCTACAGCCATCCTACACCGTGAACATACGGGTTTTCTTGGGATTTCTGGTTCCTCTTCTAAGGGATTTCATAATATTTTTATATTCCCTCCCACCAACCACAGATGCTGGAAAATGTGGTCGAGGCATTTCCCAGACAATATATGACAACAGCCAAGAGGAACCTTGTCTGAATAAACTGTATCAGAAGCATTTGCAGAGAAATACATTCTGGGACATTCAGAGCAGCAAAGCTGCCTAATATAGAAGGAACCAGAAAATGATTTACTTTTCTTACCATTCATTTTGCATTTGGTCTCAGAACACGTAGGAAGAGAACAAAAGTTGTTTATTATTTTTAGACCAGCTCTCATAAAAGCATCTTCCTACTATAAATTTTGCCAGAATAACATAATAAATTGCAGCTGGGGGAGGGAAGGGAGTGTAAGGACATGGCAAAACAATAAATTCCATTTGTGACACAGCAATTTGGTTAGAAAGTCATGCAAAAACATTGAATTTCAGCAAAGTGCAAATTTGCACATAAGCACATATGGTGCTAAATAGAAAACAATAGATTAAAAGAGAGAAAATATAATATTATCTGCTCATATTTAATTCTTATTCCTCAATTAACAACAGCAGCACTAAAGACAAAGTTACCTTAAGGAAAGAGAAAAATGATAGTGACAGGACAGAGGGAATGGCCTCGACCTGAAGGAGGGCAGGCTTAGATTGGATATTTGAGAGAAATTCTTCCCTGTGAGGGTGGTGAGGCCCTGGCACAGGGTGCCCAGAGAGGCTGTGGACTCTCCATGCCTGGAAGTGTCCCAGGCCAGGCTGGATGGAGCTTGGAGCAGCCTGGGATGGTGAAAGGTGTCCCTGCCCATGGCAGGGGGTGGAACTGGATGGGCTTTAATGTCCCCTGCAACCCAAACCAGTCTGGGGCTCTGCAGTTTCAGCCCACAGTTCACTGCCACACACCTGCATGGCCATGGGTCCAGGAGGCATCTGAGAGCCATAATTCATTCCCATCATCCCTGGCATGTTGGGCTGCATGACAGGAACCATTGGAAACCCTTGCTGTTGCATAGGAATCATCCCTGCAACGAAACATTAAACAAGCCAAGTGCACAGTTAATGTTACAAGCTTTTTTTTTTCCCCTTTCCTACCCTTGCCTCTGCCATTTAATTGATTTTTTTTGTTTACCAAACCAGCAAAGGAAAGTAAAAAACTCTGAGTTGTGCTGGACTGTTTAAAAATAAAAATAACTTTTGCTACACTGCAGCCAGTGACAGAATCTCCTTAGCTTAAACACTGGTCAGTCTACAGGGAAAAATATTACAGGGCTTTTCAGTAACTAAGCTGATGAATTATCCCACCATCCTAAAGATTCCCTGGGGGTTTCTTCCCATATGATTTTTGGAAGGGTCATTTCCAATTAAAAAGATTTAATTAACCAGGGTGACTGGTGCTGGTTATTCCCATTTCTCTTGAAACCAGCAGCTTCTGAAAATAAATCTTGGGAAATAAAGTCAACCTTTCACAAAGCAACTTCACACTCTGACCTGGCTGGATAATTTGTCTGTAGGTTAATTAGCACACTTTAGGTTAATTAGCTCACTACACATGTTAGAATGGTAACAATACTTGTCACAAATGTGCACAAAACTGGATAAATCAAGCTGGAATGTGTTAATTCACTGAATAAAGCAAGTGTGTTATGTTTCAGTATCTTCCTGCCTCACATTTTGCTGTCTTGGGAGACAAACACTAACATGCACTTGTTACCAGCACACCATGAGATAATTATGCAAAAACACTCCAGGAGGCCATGACACAGGCAGGAATAATCCATGAATCAGTCCCTGGGATTTTCATAAAAAACTCTCAATTTTCCCCATAAATTCTCTGCATATTTTCCCCTAATTAAACAAACAGCACTGCATCAGGAATGAGAACAAAGGCAATTTAAGGCTGAGGCTCTCCCATTGTATTAATACTTTCCACACAGGTTGTGACTCTTGTCCCAGGGTCTTGATGTGCTTTGTAAATATTTACCAGGTCTTGCAACACCCACACAGCATGGGTATACACAGCTGGGAGATGAAGCAGAGAGAGGTGAAATACCACACTCAAAATAACACCAGAATCCAAAAGGCCAATTCAGGTTAAAAAGGGAGATGTAGTTTCCCTGGACCTTTAATCCACATTCTGGTGACGCTGCTTCAACAACACACAGGAGGTCTTCCCTGAATTCAAGGGCAAAAACCAGCCATGGAGTTCAATTAATAACCACACCTCTGAACATCACTGCAGACCTGGTTTAGGTCTAATTTGTCTAAACAAAGTCAAGAACTTTGTGCTCAAAATGTGAAGCTGACACATACCTTGAGGGGGGCCCAAACCGCCTGCGACGGGAAACATGAAGCTGCAGGAGGACAACAAGAGTACATGAAATTCTGTCACTTCAGTGCAAATGGAAAATCCACCTCGACTTCCACGTCAGCACCATCACCAGGAGCCTCTGGCCAGCACTTGCAGCTGCTCCTGCAGGTCCCACAGAACCCAACCCATCCAAGGGAAAACGTTATCCCTCAGCGGGATCCCAAAGCCCCCTGGCAGTGCAGAGCCAGGAAACACAGATCTGATCCTCCCAGCAGCCCTGACACGGCTTTGACTCATCCACATCACCCACAAGAGACTTTCAGCACCCACACAGCTTGGGAACAGGTCACTTTGTTGTGTGGGCTAAGCATGGAATGAATAAACATCTCCTCTTGGAAGTATCTGACTCAGCAGGACCACCAGAGAACACTTCTCAGCTGCTTAGGAACAGCTTCTCTGAAGAAAAATAAACTATCCACAAAACCCCATCACTTTCTGCCCCCTTTAGAAACATCACAAAATAATGGAGTTTCTATTTTCGCAGTTATCTAATTACAACAAAAACAGAACCTTGGAGAAAAACATTCATTCACATATCGAGGGTCAAGTGCACCTAGAGGAAGAACCATTAAAATTTCAACTAAAATCCTAATGGAAATTGCTAGCCCTCGCTCTCAAACAGCTGCCAAACAGCAAAAAGGGACCTAGTTTAAAATTCTCATTTGCAAGCAACTTGCAGGAACCCACGTCAGCAGCAATTTCCCAAAGAAGAGCCTCACTCAGTGTCCCAGGCAGTTATTACATCAAAGTGCTGTGGAAGAGAAACACACTTATAGATATTCAATGTTCAATTTCAAGCGTGGATGCAAAAGAAACTGACGAAGAGTACAAGAGAAAATGCCATCAGAAATGGCTGCAGGAAGTCCTGAAAGCCAAGCTGGTTTATAAATATAAAAGAGCCGTGTAATATGAGCACTAAGATAAAATAAGGAACTTAAATTATGCATTTATCCAGGAGCAAATTGCACCTCCCCACTGTACAGGCAGCAGGTCACACGGTCACCAAGACAACTCATTTGCTCTTCACTTCATCCTCTATCAGGATCTTCGTCACCCTGAAGCTTCTTCTTCAGCCCTGAGCACTGTGTGCTGATTTCTCCTTCACAACTATCACACACCTGTGCTTCCCAATGGTCCAACCTTGCCATCCTCCACCCCCACCATTTGGGGCTCTCCCTCTGAAGAACTCTGCAGACTCACACAGCTCAGCCCCAAACATGAGCAGGGCTTGGTTCTCACCACAGCCAAAGTCTGCTTAACTCAACTCAGTCAATTTAATCCATTCCTTGGCATACAGGATCAACATGAAAACAAATAGAATGATGAAATAGTAAATGTAATTTCTGAAGGTCTCCTGAGCATGCAGAAGTGTTCTAAGCTTCCTGCTTCCCTTCTTGTTGGGGAACCTGATCAACAAGAATTCTCCAAACCAGCAAATGCAATGCAAACTAAACAAGCGTCGGGACGTACCACTGCTTGTTGGGAGCAAGTAAAGGCCAAGCTATTAAATATTTATCCCTTTCTACAGAGCTCCTGGTTTATTTATAAGTCTCTGCTGAAAAAAAATAAAAAGAAACAATCAACCAAAACCCCTCAGCTGATTAGAGGCCACTGGAAGAGGAGCTAGTCCAAAGCAAGCTCTGGCAGCACGGCCCCGTACGTGCCGCTCAGATCCACCACGGATTCACTCCAGGATTCAGTGTGCAACTGCCAGCAGCAGCCACGCTGGCACGGCCTCAAACCACTCCACCAATGGGAATTTATGACTGAGCTGCTTTTTTGGAGGTGCAAAATTGCCCAGAGCAATCAGTGAAAGCAGCTGGTTCTCGTGGCCGAGGGAGCCAGCGAAGGGACGGTCCTGTGCGAGAGCGCCTTGGCTACGCTGCACAAATACAAAGAAGAGAAGGGAACAAAGTGATCACCCTGCAACAGGCCTCTTAAAGCAGTACCAGAAATCTGTACGTTCCTACTAAATGGGTATTTTAAATATGGAGCTTAAAAAAACCACCAAGCCCCAAACCAACCAAGCAACAGCTTCAGCCAAAACGCAGGAGCGTGGGGAGCAGCAACTCCTTTTCTGAATGGAGACTTCACTGTAACATCTCCAAACCACACAGATCATTATCCCATCCACAAGTGGATTTTTAAACCCCTTAATTCCCAAGCAGTACAACTCCATTGATGCAACAGACTGTGAGAGTATTTTTGAATGGCAGAAATGCACAAAAATTGAAGTGAAATCAGGCAAAGAACCCACACAGACGGAGAACAGAACTCTTCCTCTACCTCCACACTTTGCCCTCAAAGAAACCAAAAATACTATCAATGGGCAATGGTGATTTGTAAATCCTTTTATTTCTCAGAAGCTTTATTTCTGAAACTGACAACAATGACAACGCTCCCAATAACACTGACAAAACCATGGGATTCAGATATCCAAGACAACTCAATGAGCTTAATTGTCAAATGCAAAATTTCCTCAGCCTCTCTGGAAGTAGGACAAGAGATAAATAGCAGACAAGAACCTACACTGAAAAAAATGCATTACTAGAGTCTTCAAAGGTGGTGAAATCGTTTTCCAACCCTTCCAGAAACACAGCAACATCTCTTTTAACACTGTTTTTTTTTTTTTTTTCTCCTGACAGGATTCCTCAGTCCTCCCTGTGGCCAAGGTGCCCTTTGTGAGAAGGAGGGGAAAAGGGAAGTCCCCAGGGAGGCTGGGTCCCAGACAGACCTGCCCAGCAGTGACAGAACATTTACTGTGATGGCACCGAGCAGGGCTGGCAGAACCCCCAAATCCTTCCCACCCCAATATCTGAGATTGCAGCTGCAGAGCCTGACAGCAAGCGGGGCGCAGCTGCCCAAGCCTGGACACACCGAGGAAAATCAGCTGGGCCCCCAAGATGTGAATAAATCTCAGCAAAATACAGAGCTACCGTGGCTGCATTCCCAACAACACACCTGGGACCTCCCCACCCCACCCACGACCCCACATCCTGCCTGGGCCCCTGATGTTCCATCCGGGATCACAGGTACTCCACCTGAGACCCACACACCCCACCCAAGACCCCACAAAGCTCACTCGACAACCCACGAACCCCACCTGGGACCCCCACCCACGATCCCACGAACCCCACCTGAGACCCCCCCCCCCCCGTACGACACCGGCGAGCCCCACATCGCACCCAGGATGTACCGCACCTGAGACCCTACACACCCAGCCTGGGACCGCACACGCCCGCCAGAAACCCCGCACAGCCCACCCGGGCCCTGACATCCCACCCGCACTCCGAGCCGCCACCCCAGCCCTCCCATCGCCCCCATCTCCGCCGCTCCCCGCGCCCCCTTCATTCCCCATCATCGCCCTCCCCTCTTTGTCCGCTCCTCTCTCCACAGCCCCTCGCCCGCCGCTCCCGGTCATCACCGACCTGGCGGCCC
>JAYDZK010000066.1:1154291-1178327 GCA_034509185.1 Euphonia xanthogaster | reverse complement strand
GCACAGCCCAGCCTGGCACAGCCCGGCCCCGCACAGCCCGGCCTGGCACAGCCCAGCCTGGCACAGCTCAGCCCCGCACGGCCCGGCCCGGCCCCGCTGCCTTTCCCGCGGACCCTGCCGCAGGTGCGGGCACCGGCCGGACCGGCAGGGCGGCTCCGGAGCGGGGGAGCCGCGCTCCTGGGCAGCCGCGCTCCTGGGCAGCCGCAGCCCCAGAGAGCATCCACAGCCCCTGAACCGGCTCGGCTGCCGCTGCTGCGGTGTCCCCAGAGCCGACCCGGTGCCCTCCTGGCCAGCAGAGCGTCAGAGGGGTGACCTGGGACTTGCTGAGCAGTTCAGCGTTTGCTGCTGGCCCATGTGAGCCCGGCCAGCTCCAGCTGCTCACCTGGCAACTGAGCCCCAGCACCGCCCTGGCACCCAGGTGGGCACAGTGCCAGGCTGCTGTCACACCCCTGGGGACAGGGACAGGCACCAGGCCCCCAGACCTCAGCCCTGGACAGGTTTCCCTGGCTCCGTTCCTCCCACAGTGATGAAAATGCTAAAGCCTCGTGACAGCCTGTGGATCCTCACGTGCCAGGAATCCCTTATAAGCAGCGTTGCACTGTAAAGCAATCACCCAGCCCTGTAAAATTGTTTTGGTCATAAACGAACTTTGTCATGGCTCTGCTGGTTTCTTTGCCCCATAACAGTTGCATCAGGCACAAACACCACGTGTCTGACAGCAACTGGAGGAAAAAAGTATCTTCCAGCAGCTTCATTTGACATGACATGGCATTTTCCAGCAATTTAATGAGGCAGCCAGGGCACCTGCGGGAGCAAACACCCCACCCAGGGCTTCTCCAAGCAAGGTGAGGTCCAGGGACAGTCCCAGCCCCAGCCCAGCTGCTGCAGAGGCTGCTCTCGAGAGTTTCGTGTGGTATTTGCCATCCAGAAGGGTTTCCTCAGCCTGATTTTGAACTCAAAATCAGAGGGAGCTTTCTCCCCTTGCAGGTATGTGCAGCACCCACAGCACCCTCAGCAACCTGCCCTGCTTCCCCCCTTCCCAGGGCTGCTGCCCAGGGATGGGAAGGGACAGCACACAATCACTGCTCAGCAGCTTCAGAAACCCCCACCTCTGGGGGGAGTATCTGTTATTAATCATCTGTTATTAATCATCTGTTATTAATCATCTGTTATTAATTATCTGTTCTACTCACATTACAGACTTTATCCTGCCTGCTTCATCCCACCGTGCTCCGTGGGAGTCACCTGCTCTATCTGTGCCTTCATTTGGATGGATCCTCTGCCCTTTTCCCCCTTGTTTTTTTGGCCCTGTCCTCTCTTCCTTCACCACATCCCTCTCTGGAGGGGTCAATTCTCAAAGCCTCCTTTTCCCAAGGTTTTCACTTACCTTCTCAGCAGAGCAGCACTGACCCTGGACCATTTCCCAAAGGGTTCTTCACAGCCCAAGCTCCATCCTTTCAGTCTGTGGCTCTCGTGCAGAAATCAGTTCCCAAAAGGCACTGCATCAGCTCAGCTGCAGCAGGTCTAGGGCCTCCTTCTCCCACCTGCTTCCCTCTGGATTGCCCATTCCTCCCTCAGCAGGGCCAATTCAACCTGGATTTGCACCAGCCAGGGAAAGTCTCACATGACTTCACATGACCATTAACTCCACAAAGGTTCCACCCTTTTCCACTGCTGTGCTCAGAGTCACTCAGCTCTGTTAGCTCTTCACAATCAAGGCTCTTCAAAAGCTCTCCAGCCCCTGGAGCACACCCAGCCACCTCCCCCTGGGGCTCAGCATCCCCAGCCCCCGGGGCTTGGCTTTGGCACTCCCCTCCTAATTTCCTAATTGGTTTGCTTAGCACTGGGCTGCTAAAGCCAGCAGGGATGAGGGAGCACTGCTGGGCCAAGGGCAGCATCATGAGGGCATCATTAGGAGGGTGAGGACATGGGTGTCCCCACCTCCAAAAGCCTCCTGGCTGCCACCTGGGGGTGCACAGGTGACCCTGGGCTCCCCACAGGCGGGCAGATATAAATGAAATGGTCATGGCAAGGGACAGCAGGAGGGACGTGCCACCAGCCCGTGTCCCTGGCAGCCCCCTCTGCCAAACCACCACAAACGGTCACCATGGAGTTCACAGAGCACGCAGCAGCAAGGACTCAGAAGAAATGGTATTTAATTATGGTATACATGAAATGAAATGTAATTCTGAGTATTGGTCTCCAGATTCCTGATGACATTCACCAGTGGGCAGCTCCTGCCAGTCCCAGCCAGGGTAAGGGTCCCACTGTGCAGACACTGAGTCAAAGAGCCCTTCTCAGCCCAAAGAGAGCATCCAGTGCTCTCCTCAGCATGGCTATCTGTCCATGGGCACCTCTGCTGCTGCCCACCTCTCAAAATCCCTCTCAGCAGTTGGCACATGCCACAAAGTTCATGAAAAATCAGCACAACTGGGGAGCACTAGGTCCATTCACAGAGGGGAGCAGGTACAGAGGAGCTCGTGTCTCACAGAGGGCAGATGATGCCTTTAACAGCTTCCATGGCTTTGGGAGCTTGGACCTGGGCACCCAAACTCCTCCAGGGCTCTGGTGTGTGTCCTCAGTGGGTGCCTGAGGGGCTGGACATGCCCTCACCACAGAGCTGGGATCATTCACAAACTGGAGATGTTTCTACAGAGCTTTCCATGCAGGAGCTGGTGCCAGCTGAGACAGGGCAGCAGCTGGAGCGTTCACACCACAGCCCATATTCCATCCATCCATCCATCCATCCATCCATCCATCCATCCATCCATCCATCCATCCATCCATCCATCCATCTATCCATCCAGGGCACCATGAGGACCAGAGCACCCTGTGCACTGCTAAGGGTGGAGCCAACCAGGTTCATCATCAACTGCTGAAGGTGGAAAGAAGCCACCTGTACTGGCCATTCACTGGGCAGGAGATGAGGCAGCAACTGGGCACCCAACCCCTTCTGTGCCCTGAGGGAGGAGAAAAGGGAGAGTCTCTGAACCCATCGGGGCAGATCCCATCAGAATTCCATGTGGCCTCATTCACCCTGGGGCAGCAAATGCTCCAGGCTCACCTGGAAGCTGCTGACACTTCCCAGCAGCTGGATGTGCTCACCAGGCTGCCGAGTCCTTCCCCACCCCACCAGAGCCCACCTCAGAGTCCCCAAAAGCAGGGAAGTCCACTGAGATTAATTCATAGTCACAGCTGTCCCCACATGGATCATCCAGGTCCTGCCAGGGCTCTGCTCAGCTGGCCCTGTGCCCTTCCTTCACGTGGGATGTCACCATGCAGGGGACACTGCCTGCCTGTCCTCCTGCTCAGCAGAACCCAGTGCTGCCTGACCAGGGTCCTTGCCAGCCCCAGGACTGGAATTAACTCATTTAAAGGAAAAAGAGAAATACAGAACCAAAACCATCCTCAGCTCTGACCTTTACCATAAAAAAAAAAAAAAAAAAAAAAGACAAAAAGATGATATTCAGGACCAATATATACAGATGGGGGAATTGCACTTAATTACAGTAGTTTACATCCATTGGACAAAATTTACTTCTTTTTTATATAAATCTGTATGTATAGGAGTGGGGAGGGGGGAGGATGGAGCAGACTGTACCTATATTTACAGTTTAATTGGCTCAGTTCAACAACACATGCAGTTCCTCCCTCCAAACGCCAAGTAACAGACCCCGGTCCCTCTCAGTCCGAGTGGAGGAGTTTAACTTAAACATGATCCATCTTCCCCTTCTGCCGGTTCCCAGCACAGCTCGTGCCTCGTTCCTCGGGAGAGCCTCTTGGAAGGCAAATACTTCAGCAAAACAATCCCCAAGACACGTCTTGGAAACACTGCGTGGAGGGATGGAGAGGCAGGTCCCGGCTGGGCTGCGGGCAGGACCCGGGAGAGCTCCGGGAGAGCCCCGGGCTGGCTCCGTGTCGGGCTCCCCGCTGCTGGGCTGCGCTCCGGCAGGCGGCTCCCGGGCTGTGAGCGCAGCGCGCCGGCGGGACGGTGTGGAAAAGAAGATCCCGTTGCCTTGTGCAAAAGCAGCGAGGTGTGGAGCATCACCAGGCTTGCAGGGGACACTGGGGAGGGAGAGAGAGCAGCACGGTGAGCGGCGCCGGGAGGAGGGGGCAGTACCACAGAGCATTTGGAGGCATCACGTCCTGTATCACCTCCTGCATCCCCTCCTGCATCCCCTCCTGCATCACCTCCTGTATCACCTCCTGCATTATCTCCTGCATCACCTCCTGCATCATCTCCTGCATCACCTCCTGCATCACCTCCTGCATTGCCTCCTGCATCACCTCCTGCATCACCTCCTGCATTACCTCCTGCATCACCTCCTGCATTACCTCCTGCATCACCTCCTGCATTACCTCCTGCATCACCTCCTGTATCACCTCCTGCATTATCTCCTGCATCACCTCCTGCATCACCTCCTGTATCACCTCCTGCATCATCTCCTCCATCACCTCCTGCATTACCTCCTGCATCACCTCCTGCATCACCTCCTGTATCACCTCCTGCATTACCTCCTGCATCACCTCCTGCATTATCTCCTGCATCACCTCCTGCATCGCCTCCTGTATCACCTCCTGCATTGCCTCCTGCATCACCTCCTGCATCACCTCCTGCATTATCTCCTGCATCACCTCCTCCATCACCTCCTGCATCACCTCCTCCATCACCTCCTGCATCATCTCCTGTATCACCTCCTGCATCATCTCCTGCATCACCTCCTGCATCATCTCCTCCATCACCTCCTGCATCACCTCCTGTATCACTTCCTGCGCTGCTCTGTGACCACCTTGGTGCTGCCCTGCTCAGCCCCAAGCCCTCCCTGGCACTCCTGTGAGGGAGGCAGTGGGAAAATACTTTCTTAGCCGGCTATTGCCACCCCCTCCCAAAAATAATACAACTAAAAAAGGTCGTGTTTGTGGCCAGGCTGTACCAGGCAGCCCGGGAGCAGCCAGGCGTGAGGCTGAGCTCGGCTGGGGTGGGAGCGGCGCCGGGGGCTCATCGCTGTCCCCAGCAGCGCTCTCATCTCCCGGGACAGAGCCTCCCGTGCCACATCCATCCCACCGCAGAGGCCCCTTCCCCACCCCTTCCCATGCCGGGGGTCCCCGCAGTCCCCGGCGGGCGGGGGGCAGGGGCGGGGTGACCTTGCGGGCGGGAGCGCACAGCAAACATCATCGGGCGGAGATAAGGAGACGCCAGGAGCCTCCCGTGACAGGTCATTAGGGACTGGCCCTGGCTATCAGGTGTTTGCCAACGTCATAAACGTGGTGCCTCGGCCTCAAGCGTTGTCAAAGGAACAGCGAGGTATTTGCCCCTTCCAGGTCTAATGGCAACATCTGATAAGGGACCCACAGCAAGCGAGGGGAGAGCTGGGGGTGAGCAGGGACCTCCCTCCAGCTCCATCCCCCTGGCAGGACCTGGAGCAGCCACCTCCACCACGGAACAGGTTTGGGGGTCTGCTGGGGGCTGCCTGCCTTATGCCAAGAAAAAGTGTGGAGGAGCCAGGGCACAGCCCCTGGCAGCCCCAGTCAACGATAGAAACCCAAATCACCAACAATATACAGGTATTTGGGTGGTGAGCAGCATTTATAGGGCCCCTATGATGCGTCTGTCACACTTCATTCACCTCTGGCTAATGAAAGTGCTGACCACCAGGAAAGAAATCCGTGCCCAAAGATAAATTTTTCCAGCAGTAGCTTGGGCACAGAATGGTTGGTAGGAAAAGAGACCCCGGGGGCTGGGAGGGTTTGCTGTTGGAGACAGGTCACATCCTGCCCTGGTGCTTGCAGGATGTCTATCCATGTATTGGGGGTAATGGGGTGCCCCTTCACCACAGCAGCTGAGGGGTCCTGGCCCCATATCCCCCTCCCGAGCCCTGACACCTCCTCCTGCTCGAATTAAAGAGCAGGAAGGTGATGGAGGCAGAAAGGGCCGGGAGCCCCAGCGCTGGTCAGGGTAGGCTGATCGCAGGGCCCGCGGGCAGCAGGGATGGCCGGGCTCTATCCCCCTGCCAGGGACATTTCCTGTGTCCCGGGGCTGCCGCGGCCAGCCCGGCATCAAAGGCAGCAGAGCTCCATTAACCAGGGCAGTTCGGGCTGAGCGCACAGCAGATGGGCCGATAACGCTGCACGGAGGAAATGGAGCTGGGGGGCGGCCGTGCCTGAATGCTCACCCTGAGACCTGCCCACAGTGGGATCCCCGGGGGGCAGGCGTTCCTGACCCCTTCCCAAGCACCCCAAACCCCCCAGGTCTCCCCTCTGCAGCCCCAGCCCCTTCCTCCACCCCCGCCAAGGATCTCACAGTGGTGCTGGGGGGGTCTCTCAGCAATCCCACACTGTATTTACTCTGTGGTCATTGCAGACATTTTTTCCCTGTCCCCTGTCAAACCTCAGGAAGAAAGTTTATCTGAATGCAAGTTCAAGGCTCTCTCTTATTTATCTAGCGATCAATAAGGGCCACATATTTCCCACAGTCCCCAGAGCTGGCTCTCAGAAAGGGACTATTGTCTAAGGAAAACCTCACACACCTGATTTGAACCAGGATAAGTCTGGTCTTACACCTGCAGTGGGCAGATGATAAAGGTTGATGGGCTGGGGGAAGCTGGGGAGCCTTGGACTCCACTTGACTCCTGGACAGGGGCAGCAGAGGCCGCTTGGTTCTGCCTCCTCAGCCCCAGCAGGATGCTCCCACTCTCATGGGGCTGCCCCAGGGATGAGCAGGGCCTGCCTGGTACCACCAAGTGTTAGCCAAAACCACCCAGATCCCATCCCAGCACCTGCAAGCAGCTGTTTTGGAGCCCATGGAGGGGCTGCAATGGGGTTCTCATCCTCAGCTCCCCACAGGAGTGCAGCACAGGCAGCAGGACGGGGTCTCTGCTGCTCCCACCTCCAGCCCCACACCCAGAGGGGGACAAGCTGCACTCCAGGTTCACAGCCCCAGCCCGTGCCCCCTCAGCCCCCGTGGGCCATTACCTGCTTGCTGGAAGACATGTTGGTGAGTGTGCTGATGCTGCTGGTGTCCGTCACCACCATGGCCGAGGGGAAGCGCGAGGTGTGGGAATACTGGGGGGGCTCCTGCTTGTGTGTGTACACTGTGGACAGGAGGGGCACAGGTCAGGGAAAAGCCACCCCAGCCCTCGCCACGGCACATCCAGGGATGGGAACGGGCAGCAGGGAGACGGGGATGGGATGAAACAAGCCAGGGGAAGAACCCACCACTTCCCTCCAAGCCACTGCATCCCCAGGCAGCTGCTCACCCCCAGAAAGCCGTGGGGACTGAGGGGCTGTGGCTGGACCAGAGGGAGGAAGGGATGAGGGAGGATGTGACCAGCCTGCACTGCTGAGCATGCCACAGGCTGGAGCCAGGAGAGAGGGACAGCGGCCAAGGGCAGTGCAGGAGGAGAGCACGAGCTGATTTCCCATCTGAATTCATGCAGGGGCCCTTTGCAGCTCCCCCAGGCCTTACTGTGTGAGTTCTGCAGCTGGGTCACGGTGGCCATGAAGGGCTGCTGTGCCATGTGGCCCGGGGACTGCTGCATCAGGGGCTGCTGGTGCGGGCTGTGCAGCTGCTGGGAGAACTGCACGGGCTGCAGGGCTGCCAGGCTGCCGGCCACGCTGTTGATGACGGGGACGCTCTGAGCCTGCGAGGTGTTCAGACCTGGGAGCAGGGAGAGAGCAGAGCGGGGCGTCAGCAGGAGCAGGCAGCGTCACCCCTGCCAGGGCAGGGCAGGGCAGGGCAGGGCAGGGCAGGGCAGGGCAGGGCAGGGCAGGGAGGGGAACTCGGGGTGCACTCACTCTGGGCGATGGCCATGACCCCCGAGAGCGGCGTCATGATGAGGTTCTGGGACTGCTGCGGGTTGTGGTGGGACAGGCTGTGGATGTTGGTCAGGGTGCTCACCGGGGGCAGCCCGCCCCCCGACACCGAGATCTGCCAGGCAGGACAGGCACAGTCAGGGCACAGCCACGGGCAGCCCCCAGCCCCCTCCTCCTCCTCCTCCTCTCCTTGGGGACATGGGGAGCATCGGCAGAGCCCCCTCCTCAGAGGGGAGCAGGCTGCAGTCCCGCTGGGGCTTCAGCCCAGACAGCCCCCCCTGGCTGCAGCCCCTCAGCTTCGTGTTAATCTACAGCAAACCAGCATTGGGAAAGGCTCTGCTGGCACTGGCTTCCAGCTGCACTGGAGCATGGCACTGGAACACGGCACATCCCAAGCCTCGGCTGCTCTGTACCCCGAGTCCAAGCTCCAGCCCACGGGGACAGCTGAGGGCTCTCAACATTCATTAACTTCCAACCACCCTGCCTGCAGGGGAAAGTGGGACCTCTAAACTCAGGAAAGTGAAGAAAAATGACAGAAGGCAGATTAAAAGGGCCTCGTGGTGATGATCTTAGTCACCAGTCTGGCAGGATACTGGTGAGACAGGGTGTGCACAGCCAGAGCCAGAGCCCGGGGTTCCAGGCCAAAGTTTAGGGATCAGACAAAGGCACTTGGCATGTGCTGCCAGCACGGGAGCTGCTCCCCAGGACATGTAAGTGCCTTATTTCTTTAATTGCTGCACCTTCCCCTAATTCCTGTCCTTAGCCCTCTTGCACTGGGTGACCCCAATCCCAGCCAAGAGCCATCCCTGCAGCCCTTCAGGTGACATTTCTGGACACCAGTTTCCAGCACCTTGTTTATTTTGCACATGTGAGCTGGAGATAGCAATTGAAACAAATCCATCAATAAATTCCAAAGCCCGGGAGTGACTCACATTTCCTGATCCGGTATTTTCCACTTTTCAAAGTCCCTTCAAGGCCGGGTTACACCACACTCGGCTGCACAAGTCAAACAGCTCCCGGCAAGCACACGCTGCTCGCCCGCAGCCCCGGCTCCTCTCACGGGGTGTTTAGCCCCAGAGCACTGCACCTGGATTGTGCATGACTGGAAAAGGCCCTCCAGGCACTGGACCCTCAGGGTAGACCCTCTGGCACTAACACTGGAGCAGGAAAGAGTGAGCCACTAGAGATTTCTGGAGCCTCAGCAACGCTCTTTCCTGAAAGATGCAGCAACTTCCTTGGCAGCTCCTTGTTTCATGCGGGGCATTAAAGGCACATGTTTACTTACTAGAAACCACAGCCTACAGCGTGTTTCTATTAAATCACTTGCAAGCACCAGCTAGCCCTGCCTGGAGATCAGAGATAAGCTGGCAGAGCCCCGGTCCCGCAGGGTCCCCACGGCGCTGGGCAGTCTCTGTGCCTTGGGGAGAACTCAGCAGGGCTCTTCTGCTGCACTTCACTGAGTGGCTTTTCCCAGTTTAATCTGCTCCCTTTCCTCCTCCCGTGCTGCCCAGCCCCTTCTGGGGGTCTCTGCCCTGGTCCCAGGAGCTGGCAGGGGGTGCTGGCATTGACTGGTCGTCGGGGACCCCCACCCCGGGCATGCAGTGCTGCTGCTGCTGCTGCTGCTGCTGCTGCTGCCTTTATCCCTGACTCATTTTATGGCTTCCAGGCTGAGGGTTATGAGGCTCAACACACCCTGAGGCGAGCTGGGCGTGCTGGGGCAGAGGCAGTGGGCTGGGGTGTCTCTCTGCAATGCCCCCCCAGCTTGGCAGGGGACGTTTGGCTTTGCGGGGTGAGTGCCAGAGCCCGAGGGGCTGCACAGAGACCCTCTCCAGCCAGGAGGAAAGGCACAAAGAAACGGTGCCATAGCTGAGGGAGGGGACAGTGAGCCCCTCCATGGCTACCCAGCTTCACCAGGAGACAAACAGGATGGCCCAGGAGGCACAACCCTCTGAAAATGGAAGTGAAAACCGGGGAAGAACCGGCTTGGCCCCGTCACTCAGTGCCATGTTTGACTTTCGATTTCAGCCGGAAAAAAACTCCCGGAAAAGCAGCAGCTGCAGGCAAACCTCTGCCAGCCTGCTCCAGGGACGGGCTGTGCTCTGCTATCCCATCCCATCCTGGCCTGAACCCCTGCACCCCCTCCTTGCCCTGCTCCTTCACCCACCCCTCCAGGGCCTTTGCACCGGGAAGAGGCACCCTGAGTGGCAGCAGCCCTGCTACGGCCCTGCAGCACCAGCATGGGGACATGTCCAGCGCCACAGGGATGCTGATGTCCCCATCCCCACTGCTGCCATGCTGACACTGGCAGCTCTGCCCAGCAGAGCCCCAAGGACATGGCAAAGGGGAGGGGGAGAGGCAGGAGCTGTGGGGCCAGAGCCAGCACGAGCAGCTTCAATCCCCTGGGACAGGAAGGTCTCTGCTCACAGGGAAAGCTCTTCCCAAACTTGGGAGGGCTTCAGGAAAGACTAATGAGTATTTTATCAATACCATGTCATGGGCAGGGGAGAGCAAACAGAGATCCACCCAGCGCCTTCAGCCTGCGATCAATGAAGCCGGGCTCTGGCAGATCCACCCCGAGCACACTGCGTGTCCCGCAGCCCCGGAGGTGGGGACAGTGGCACCCTGGTCCCCCACAATGCCCCATTGTTCAGCCCGGCCGCGTGTGAAACGCGGGGAAAGCGTGTTTGCTCTGCCCGCTGGGCCCTCTTATCTTATCAGCGCCGCCACAATGGGCCAGGTGTACTCACCATTTTACCTTCGGGAGAGAGCAAACCGTGGCCCGGGTCCAGGCTGGCCGGGGAGACCTGCTGCAGGACAGCCTGGCTGGTGGTGACCATGGCAGCGCCGCCGTGGTGGCTGATGGCCCCCGAGGACGCCGCCTCGCCGCTGGCCTGGCTGTACCGGAGCCCTGCAAAACACCCGGGCCAGGCATCACCCACGGCACCACACAGGTGTGCCAGGTGTGCCAGGTGTGCCCTGCAAAACACCCGGGCCAGGCATCACCCACGGCACCACACAGGTGTGCCAGGTGTGCCAGGTGTGCCCTGAGAGCCCTGCAAAACACCCGGGCCAGGCATCACCCATGGGCACCACACAGGTGTGCCAGGCTGGTGCTGAGCCCCTCAGAGCCCCCCAGCCCTGCCACGGTGTGTGGCACAAGGATGCAGGTGTGTGCCAGCTCCTAAGTGACACCTGTGAGTGACAAACAGGGAAAGGGTGTCCCTTCCTCCAGCAGCCCTTCCCTGCCTGTCCCTGGCCCCATCTCCTGGAGTGACTGTGAGGAGTTTACAGCTGGAGCTGCAATCCCACACTGCCCAATGCCACGGGGGGAAGGAGCCCCACACCCACCTGCAGCCCTCGAGTTTCCATTTGCACACTTCCCAGCCATCCTGCAAATTCCTGCCGTGGCTCTTGGACATGGCCTGGGGACCCTGCAGCGTGAGGGGTGACCCTGCAGCCCCCCGACCCCTCCCTGCTCCCCACAGCCATCCCCAGCCCCCCCATCCATGGCTCCCACTGTTTTCTCAGGCCCTCCTGCACCCCATTCCCTCTCAACACCTCTCCACAAGTGTATGATGAACAGGGCACTGCAGCAGGGCAGAGGGACCAGACACCCTCCAACCCCCAGAGCAGACCCCAGCCCTCCACTGAGGGAAACCTGGCCCCAGCACAGGTCTTCTATAGAAATATATTTAATTTGGCTAAAGCACCCCAGACTGATAACCATATGATCAGCCATGTGTCATGGAAAGGCATCCACAGATCACAAATAATTAACTGAGGAAAACCCGTGGCAAACAAAAGTGTCTTTTACAGGGCTGCCTTGACAGCTACAGTGAAAAGCCATTTATTAGGAGGAGCCCAGCCCTGTGCTCCCAGCCAGAGTTACTGAACTGCTCTGGCATGGAAGTGATGGAGGATGGACAGACAAACCACGGCTCTCCTGGGGAAAGACCCCATGGTGGCAAAGCCCACCTTGCCAGCCACCCCTGGCCACTGCTCAAGGACACTGGGGACAGCTCCTCAGAGTGCCCATCCCAGGGGAGGCTCAGCCTGTGGCTGGCTCGGTGAAGGATGCAATAAGGGCGACTCTCAAATTGATCTCTGAACCAAGGAAAAGCAAAGAAACCAGAACTGGAGCCCAGGAGCTTTCCCCCAGCTCCAAAAGCATCTGCCCAAGCACAGACCCACCCACTCCCTCCACCAAAACCACAGCACAGTCACTCCTAATCACCTCCGAATTTTCCCCATCAGCTGCTTAAACACGACCCACAGATAGGAATCTCCTCACCGTGTCTGGTTCCTGATGATTTCCCAGCAAACCCCTTTATCCCTGATAATAAAAGAATGTCCTCTGGCAGGTGGATATTTGCCCGAGTGGACGTCCCTGGCGCGAGCAGGGTAAACATTACCCAACCCGGGCACTGTCACACACATTCCTGCCGCGGCCCCGGCCCTGCAGAGGGTGCTTCACTCCGGGCTGGGATCCCGCTGCTGCAACAATGGCACGGGAGATAAAACAAAGCCCTTTCTTCTGGGCGTGATCTGAGAGATAGACCAGGGCGCAGACGGCTCCTCTGGCAAAGGAAATCAGAGTTTCTGCTGTCTTCAGGCTCTTCTGGGCTCAGTAAGAACAACAAAAAAGTCCATTTTAAATGCAAAATCGTGCCCTATGCAGCTGAGGGGGTGGCACCTCGTGAGCCAAGCCACCCAGAGCTGTGAGGTTGGCTTTAAAACACACAAGAGGTTAATTGCTGATTTTGAAGCTCTTCCTCGCAGCCCCAAGGACAAGACTTTGATTGTTTGAGGAACAATAACCAGCGCCGAGATTCCCAGATAGGCTGGGGACTGAGATTTTGGGTCTCTAGATAAAACCACTGAAGGCTCTGTGTCTTGATGAAGAGCCTTGATGAAGACGAGCTCTCCCCAGGAGAGCCAGGCTGGGCTGGTGACAGCAGTGCCACTGCTGCCCCACCAAGGACCCTGCTCAGAAGCTGCTTGCTGGGAAGGCAGAAGCCTCCTGCCAGGGCTCCCTTTGGGAAGCATCCATCCTCCCTGGGGGTGTCATTATTTGTGTGTCCCCAGGGCTGGGCTGGATTTGGGCAGATCAGATCATTAATATCAGGCAGCCACTCCAAGGCATTGCTGCTGTGGTCACTGCTGGAGCTCCCGGAGCTCCCTGGGGATGGGGGTGCCTTTCCTCTGAGCTCACAGGCTTCCCTCAGTCACTGAACCCTGAGATGCAGCCCTGCCCTGGCAGCACAGCCTCTGGGAGCTCCCCAGAGAGGTGAGTGCAGGGGCACGGCTCCAGCTGTGAGCACCAGGACTGAAGGATTCCTCCCGGAGCTTTGGCATCCAGGCTTTATGAGCTGGGCTCAGACAGCCAGCAGAGCCCAGCACAAGGGTTCTCCTGCTGCTCTGCTGTGCCTCCACAGCTGGAAGCAGCCCTTGTGCAAAGGGATTTATTCCCCCTCAGTCTCTTCCCACAGCTGCTCAGGAGAGCAGCCTGGATGGGATCACTGGGAATGGGTCTGGCCGTGGAGCCTTCCCTCCTCAAGGCTTTTTTTTAACTGGAGCTACAGCCATAATATAAAAGTCTGTTTATGGGACGGGCCATTGTGTGGCCCCTGAGCTGCACAGCCTGTGAAATGTTTTACTGCCCTCCCCTGCCCCAGACGAGCCGCAGGGTCCGGCTCCCGCAGCCTTAACCCTGTTCCAGCCATGGATGGGGACAGCAGAGTGACAGCCCCAGGGCAGGGGGGCCTGTGCACCCACAGCACCTCCTGACTTCTCTGGGGTGCCACACTCATCCTCCTGACTCGGCTTTAGGGGGCAGGGGGGTGGTGGAGGGAGTTTGGGGCAAGGATCAGTCTCTTTATCCTTTCCATCACAGCCTGGTGCCATTTCCTCAGAACACACCAGGCCCGTGCCTTTGGCAGGCACCAGCAGGGAAGCTGCTTGGTTCTGCTTTGCTTTAAGTCATGTTTGATATTAATAAATTGTATTTAAAAAAACCCTCATTGCACTTCTGTCATTCCCATGCAGCAGGAGCCCTGCTGCCACTGTGCCACAGCACATCCCAACCTCCAGTGTCTGCCCCTTCCCCCAGCTCTGCACTTCTGCACAGACCTTCACCAGTGTCCTGCACATCACCAGCAATGCCAAACCCCAAAAGAGACCCCAAAAATTCACTGGTGATCTGGTGGTGGAGGGGATGCAGCTCTGGCTCTGCCCGACCCTCCAGGATGCAGCCACCAGCACAGACCAGGGTGTGAAAACGGGGTGAGAAAACCAAAGTGTAATTTTTGGGCTCAGTGATGCTTCACCCATTGACACTGTGGACAGCCAGGTCGCTGATGGGACAACTTCACCCTCCCAAAATTCAGGTCCAGGCAGCACCGAGGGCACATCTGATTTTTGGGCTGCCACTCAAATTGTCCCTAAAGTGTTAATCTTGCTCAGTTACAGAGGTGCATAGTTTATATCCATTATAAACCCGTTTATGGGGACTAGACCCTCCCATTTCGCTGCTGTCATAAAGTTCTAATTACCCCCATAAAGCAGGGAAAAGCTCCTCACAGTGCACTGTACCCAGCGAGCCCCACAGTGCCCCTGACAGTAAAATATTACAGCCACTGGCACGGGGTCCCAGTCAGAGGCAGCACCCCCGGAACACGGGGAAGGAGCCAGGTACAACCCAGGGTACCCCAGAGCCAGGGTTTGCTGCTGGGCTCCTCTTCCAAAGGGAAGTTAAAGCCCTTCAACTGCCCTTTGGGTTTTAGGAAGAATCTCAGGGGTGGCACTGGGTTATTTTTATGTTTATCTCCAGCTACAGAGATATCTAAATGCGTATATATACATGTATAAGTAATGCATTTTAATATATATCTATATACACATATATATGTAAATAAATGGGATTGCTCAGATATTGATCTGCTACTCTGATGTCTGCAGAGCAGGGATGGATGGAGGGATGGAGGGATGGATGGATGGAGGGATGGATGGATGGATGGATGGAGGGATGGAGGGATGGATGGATGGATGGATGACACCCTGCCCCCCACAGGTGTGCAGCTCCCTGAGACAGGCTGCAGGGATGCTGTGGCAGTGTGCAGCCCCCAGGACAGGCTGCAGGGATGCTGTGCCCCCCAGGACAGGCTGCAGGGATGCTGTGCCCCCCAGGACAGGCTGCAGGGATGCTGTGCCCCCCGGGACAGGCTGCAGGGATGCTGTGGCAGTGTGCAGCCCCCAGGACAGGCTGCAGGGATGCTGTGCCCCCCGGGACAGGCTGCAGGGATGCTGTGCCCCCCGGGACAGGCTGCAGGGATGCTGTGCCCCCCGGCCACGGGGCCAGGGCTCTGCAGGGAGGGCGGCCCTTTGTATGCAGGGCGGGCTCGGGGGGCGGGCGGTGCTTCCCCTAATCTCATCAATGCCCCGATTGTCTTCGGGGCTCTTGAAGATAAAAATGGCATAAGCCAGAGTCTGCCATGGCACCGAGATAAAGCCCCGAGTGACCTTCAAATCAAACAGGGAACCAAGATCGCTGATAAAACCCAGAGTAAGGGAAAAGTCCAGCCTCGGAGAGGAGCCTCCGAGATAGAAAGGCTTTAAGTATTTACCTCCAAATAGTTAAAAACTCCAGCTCGAGGCTTGACAGATGGGTCCCCGAGAAGAGGCCAGAGGATGTTTGACTTTTACAGCTCTCATCCCTGCCCCGCTGTCATTCCGCCCTTTTGCAAGACCCCATTGATGTCCCAAGGAGAGGCGACCCTCTTTGTGCACGGGCACGGGAGAGCTTTGCAGCTGCCCCGGAGCTCCAGCCCCATCGTTTCCTGCCGGGGCTGCGGCGGGCCGGGGGACAGGGGCAGTGTCCCGGCGCTGTCATTAAGCTGTTAAGGCATTGAGCGGCCCAGACGCCGCCACCTCGGGGCAAGGACAGTTCAAATCCCAGCATGGACAGCCACCATGGGGTCAGCCAGGCAGCGCCGGGTGTGCCCCACCAGGAGGGGATCCCCAAACACCTCCCAGAGGGGTTCCAGCAGAGATGCATCTGGTGATGTTTTGGGAACGTCCCGGACCCAGCTTGGTCCATGCGCCCTGAAGCAACCACGGCTGAGCTCCATCCCCGCCTGCTGCCTCAAAAAATCAGCCCTAAAACCCCACGGCGTCCCTCGCCATGCCCATCTTCTCCTCCTCAGGATGGATCCAAGCACCGACCGCCAAGAAATTCCCGCAGCCAAGCCCTCCTGACCCCTCCGGAGGGGCTCTCCTCCGCAGCCATCACTCCTGCCCTGCTGAAAAGCCCCTCGGGACGGGCTGTCAGCGGCCCTATAGCCACGGCCGGCCCCTGCTGGCACCGCTCCGACGGGAAAAGAAAGGCCGGGGCTTAACGGCCCTCCAGCCCCGAGATAAATGCCCGCGGTTACAGTAATTGCTGTCCCCTAATAGAAGAAAACAAAGGCTCTCGGGGGGTGCCCCCTGCGCGCTGGCAGGCCGGGGGCACATCAAAGGCAGCGGGCTTCGTTCAAAGCCCCGGCTTAATTGTCAATTAAGCATGCACGGGGGACAACGCCGTGACAATGCGAGGCTGCATGCTGGTGGGGCATTGTAAAGCCCGCCGCGACACCGAAAACAGCTGATTCTGCTGACAATGTGCTTGTAGGGCACCTTGTAAGCAATCAGCCGCTGACAGCAGGGCAAACGTCCTGCCCGTCCCCGCCATTGTGCGGGGCATTCCTGGGGCAGGGTCACATTTTGGTCACCGCTGGCCGGTCCCCGGGATGCTGCCGGTTCCTCGCGGGTCGGGAGCTGCCCACGCGCATCCCCGGGTACCGCTCGGGGGCTGCCAGCACCGAGCGCCGGTGTGCAGCCACCGCTGGCAGCGGCCCCAGGCACCCTGCCCTTCCCGCGGGGACTGCCCGCCGCACGGGCTCCTTCGGATTTGCCTTTGTAACGAGCTGGGCGTGTGTTACACCAGGCAGGGGCATTTCCAGGAGGTGGCTGGCTCCAGCCTCCCCGGCCGGGGCTGTGTCCGAGGGGACGGGACAAGGGGGACACGGTCCCCGCGCTGAGCCCCCATCACCGAGCCCCCTGTGCCACCCGCGGGCTGCAGAGGGCAGGTAAGGGACAATGGGGATTGTTGTCCCAACAATGCCTCTTGCCCCTGCCCGCCCTGATGAGCCCCCCGGCGTGCAGCCCCCTCCCCACGGCGTTATCTGCCACTCAATCCCCCGGGGGTTTTCGGCGGGTCTGCTCAGCTCTGCCCAGCCCTGGGCACGGCGGGGCCGGACCGTGGTGTGAGGAGGAGGAGGAGGTGGGGTCACCCTGCACCCCCGGCAGCTTTCTTCATCCACCTCCCTCCTCTGTGGCACGGGGATGCTGCAGAGTCACGCACCCAGCCCGGTGCAGCGGGGCCAGGACACGCTGCCACCCCTTCCCTCGGGCATTACCCGAGCCCCCAGAACCAGGGCTCCCCGGTGGGCTGCATGCCACGGACTGGCACTGGCACAGCACGGCAGGCACGGGGCAGCTCCTCCTGCCCTGCTGGGCACAGCCTCTCCCTGCCCGGCCGAGCCCACACGGAACTGCCGGGAGTTAAACCAATCAAGCAAACACTGATTTATCCCGGCACGGCGGAAATCCAGCCCTCGCCGTGAGGCCACACCGCTGCAGCGACAGCACGTGCTGCTCTCCATCACCACCGGGACCAGGCTGAGCATCCTCCCCCTGCACCCACGGCATCCCCGAGCTCTGCCGCCCCCCCCCAGCACCCTCGGCAGGGCTTACCTGGCATTTTGCTGGGCGGGGAGGCGCTGGGCTGGTTGTGGTGGGGGGAGCCGTGGGACAGCAGCAGGTTCATGCTGTGTGGGGGCTGGCCCGAGCTGTAGGCATCCATGGCCAGTTTCTGGCGGAAAGCCTCCTCCTTGCGCCGGTTGGCAAACCAGTTGTACACCCGCACCTCCGTCACCAGGTTGGAGCCCAGCCCGTGCGCCTTGGAGGGGGACACTCCTCGCTGCAGACACTCGGCCCTGCGAGGGCAAGGGACACGTTGGAGCGAGGGTGCTGCTGGGGGCAAGCGGGGGCCTGGGGGAGTTCGAGCCCTTCCTGCACGCCCACCTGCTCTCTTCAACCACAGCCATACTGCAGAGGCCGTCCCCGCTCCCTCTGACAATGCTGCAGCATCCCTGCTGCACCCCTGTATCATCCTTGCAGCATCCCCATCACACATCCCTGCCCAAGCATGGAGCTCACTCTGCCCCAGACATCACCCAGAGAGGGAAAACATGGCAAGGAGAGGCCTGGCAGCTCGGCAAAGCTGCGCCACGAGCCGGGAGCCAAGGTGGTGAGCCGGGAGTGCGGCATCTCCCACGGCATCTCCTGCAGCATTCCTGTGGCTTTCAGAAGGAAGGCTGAGGCTGTGGGCAAGGGAGGCAGCCCAGGTGTGTGGGGCAGCCAATACCTGTTGCACTCCTCCACCAGGGTCTCCCTCTCCTCCTTGCTGGGGTTCTTCTGGCGCTCGTAGGCTTGGTACAAGATTTGCTGGGAGGCCGGCCCCCACTTGAACCGATTGCGCCGCATCTTCTTGCTGGGGGTTTCAGAGCAGGCGTCGTCGAGCTGGGCAGCCCCCTGGTTCTGCTGATTGAACTCTGGAAAGAGAAACAGCAGCTGATCCTGACTGCCTTTGTCTGTCATATTTCCACAACCCTGGACTGCCTGGTTGAACTCTGAAAGAGAAAGGAGCAGACGTGAGCTGGCCTGTAGCCGCCGCTCAGAGCCACTGTCCCGCGCCGAGGGGGCCCCCCCGTGTCCCCTCCCCAGCACCCCGAGCCCACGGCAGGCTTTGGAGCCAGCCAGGTGCTCCCTGCCACCCACCCCGGGAAGGGGCCAGCCTGCTGCCACCCCTGTTTAATGGGGAGGCATGTGCAGGGCATGCTACGGCCATGCATATTCATGGGCAGGGCCCCTGCCAGCCTGTGCTTGTTTCAGGAGGATTTTTCCAAGCAGGGAGCTGGGCAGGACGGCTGCAAAGCCCCCCGAGAGGGTGCCCCTCTCTGCTCAGCCACAGCTCCCCTCCCACTCCCCTCCCAGCGTGGTGGGACGCCAGCCCCGTGCCCGGGGCGGGCGGCACCAGAGGTGACCTTCGGCGGCCGCCCCAGCCCCGGCACTTGTCACCACGGCAGTAAAGGGAGATTAATGGGAGGGTTTTATTATTCCCAGTTTTGCAGGGGAATTCTCCCTCTTTTTATAATGGCTTTTCCCCCCGTGATGGGGGGGAAACGCAGGGCAAGGCTGGAGCAGGCTCTGTTTGCTCTAACGTCTCAAGGTGTGTTTTCAGAGCAATGGTATTTGGTGCTAAACCCTTTTCTGCACTTCCCCTTTGCTGGGTATTGCATCCTTTTGGAAGAGGGAGGCAAAGCCCTTTCCTGAGGGGTGCCAGTGCCACTCAAGGCTGCTTTGAGAGCTACGGGACAGATCCCAGGGCAGGGAAGAGTGGGAGAGGAGCACAAAGGAATAGTCTGTGTGCTTGGTCAAAATAATCTGCGTTTTAAACAGCACAGACTGCCCCAAACCCTGCTACACACAGCAGCAACTCAGGGGTTTTTAATTTTCTCTCTCTACATTTTTTGCACTTAGTAGAAAAAAAATGAGTAGCCTGAAAAATAACAAGGAAAAGGTGCAAAGGTGGGAAAGGCACCTAATTGTGAGGCATCATTAATTGCTTTCCCAGCTCTAACAAATACAAATACTCAGAATCCATCGGTGTGGATGAGCCGGGGGAACCCTGCCAGCAAGAGGGGCTCTCACCCACTTTTCCCGCAACTTAAATTCATTTTACTTGGAAAACTTTACTGGGGAGGTGTTGCACAGCTGGAGTCTGGGGGCT
Organism: Euphonia xanthogaster; assembly: GCA_034509185.1. Taxonomy (NCBI): domain Eukaryota; kingdom Metazoa; phylum Chordata; class Aves; order Passeriformes; family Fringillidae; genus Euphonia; species Euphonia xanthogaster. The sequence continues at coordinate 1,158,628 of JAYDZK010000066.1, read as the reverse complement.
GTGCTGGTGGCCAGGGGCAGGACAGGGACCCGGGGACCCCCTCTCCCCCCACATTCCCACAGGTACTTACGGCGGAGGATCTCCCGCTGCTTGCGGACGTACCACGTGTACAGGGCAGCTCTCTTCTGGGTCTTCATGGGGGTGCCCTTGTTCAGGTGCTGGGACAGGTGGGACTGGTTGAGGCCGGTGACATCCACCACCTCCCTCTGTGGGATGTTGTGCTGCTGCATGTACCCCTTGATCATCTTTGCTGCCCGCCACGGGTCCTCGCTGTGGGCAGGGAAACCAAGGGTTAATATCTGCTGCCAGGGGAAAGCCCCCAGTATTTGCTTCTCCCCATAATGGAAACTTTTCATTATTATTATTATTATTATTATTATTATTATTATTATTATTATTATAACTGTTTCAGAAGGACACGAGATCCTTAGAGTGTATGTTTCTCCCCAGGCTCCCTAAACAGCCCTGTCCCACCCCAGGGTGGTGGGATGGGGGCTCACACCCACCCTGGGGGTTGCCAGCCAGACTGCTCCCCCAGGGAGGGAGAAGCAGAGAGGACCCCAGTGTCCTGATGGGACACACCAAGGTCCCATTAATGCCAGCAGGGCTCCTCCAGACCCTCCATGGAGAGGCACAGCCCGTCCGCGAGCTGCTGCCCTTCCGCTTGGCGTGATTTCTCCTGGGGAAGACACGCACAGGCAGTGGGACACGCACATGGACGGGCATGGGGAGCCCATCCTGGTCTCTTAATGAAGAAAGAGAAGTGCTGGGGGTGTTTTTCCTGCCCTGCTCAGGGGGCAGCACCTGCACTGTGCCCGTGTCCCCGGCTGGCAGGGACCCCTGCACTGCCACCGAACCCCACATGCCGCGCTTGCTGTGTAGCTTCTTCCTTCCATTCCCACTGGGATAATGATCTAAAGATCTCAATATCCCCTTAAGAGGGACCCTACTGCCCCACAGCTGCACACACACTGACCATACGCAAAAGGCTGAGAAGCCAAGGTCAAACCAGGCACGCAAACCCAACGAGTCCCCGAACGCAAAATCGAAACCAAACCCCCGAAAATTTTGAGTCATTCCTGATCATTATTAAACACTTGAATTTAGCTCCTGTAGGATCCAGGTGTAAACGACTCTTCTCCAAATCACACTACTTTACTGTCCTTGGGGTAGCTGACTCTGATTTAGAGTCAGCTAATTAGGGTCTTTTTATTTTAGAACAAATAAAATTACCGCTGAAAATCCAAATGCTGTCCGTGGTCTTTATCTTCCTCTGACAGCAGAGGAACAAGCCAAAACACCTGTGCTGCATCCAAGAGCCCAAGGTTTATTCTGGGCTAGAAGGGAGCACTTTCAGCACTGAAAAATCTGTGTGAGCCCAGAGCTGGTCACAGTCCTGCACTCAAATAATGCGATGCCCCAACACCGCGCTTGGAACGGCCGTCTGACTGCTTTCCCAATTCATCACCTACTCTGGATCCTTCAGCTTGTCAAGTGAAGGGAAAAAAAACAAACAAAAAAAGCCCAACAAGTAGATTTCTTACTTTTACTTCTGATTGTAGCTTGAAAACAAAGCTGGTTGGATCCACGGCAAAACGCCGGAGCAGAGCCAAGCAGGGCTTTGTCACACCCGGGAAGGAGCCACGGAGCCTTCCCAGAGTCGCTGAGCCTGTGCCCAAGCCTGCATCCCCCAGGCAGGGGAACCCTGCTGGTTTTGGGGGTCCTGTTCGTGGGATGGTTCCCAGGAGAAGGTGGGAGGCGAGGAGAAGGATGTGGAGAAAATGTCCTGCCCAGCAGCACCAGGCAAAGCCGCCGCCGTGCCCCAGCTGAGGGGCTCGGGCAGAACTTTGTCACCAGCAGTTCATGTCACCCAACTGATCCCACTAATTACTGATTAATTACAAGTTAATGAAACAGAGCTCATTATCATTTCTAGGAGAGGTTTGGTTGGCAACCGAGCCCAGGGCAGCGTTTGCTCAGAGTGAAACTGAGAGCCAGTGAATCAGAGCACGCTTGGAAAATGTCAAATGAGGGACTCGGGGCTACAGAGGAGATTTTGAAATTCACACAAAATTTGGCAATGTTTTGGCTGGAAAAATATCTGAGAATTAGTAAAAAAAGTCACAGAATTTCCCTCCATTTAATTATTTTTAAAAAGGCTTCACCTTGACATGTCCAACGTGTTTCACACTTACACTTTCAAAACAATTACTCAGGTCTTAATTTCTGAGAAGTGATTTTTCCTTTACGAATCAACTTGACCGTATTCAAAAGGGTTAAACAACCTGAAACCAAACCCAAACATTTTGTTTCATGTTAAACAAAATGTTTGGACTTGACCCAAAATGAAACTTTGAGTGTTTGTTTGGCCTCTTTTTTTTTCCTTTCTTTTTTGGTAACCTAAAAAGCCAGAGAGGAAAACCTTTTGAGCCAACACCAGCCCTTATTCTTTGATTCTGTCACCAAAATGAAATAAAACAAACATTAATTGTCCAATCTTCAACAGGACTTTACTTACAAACAAAACCAAAACCCCGACCCAACCCAGGACTGCTTTCTAATACTGGAAAACCAGTTTATAGCCCTGGCTCCACGGTCCTGCTCACCAAAACCACAGAAAGGTGTTTTTCTTACACAAAATCAGCCCCACAAAGCCTGGCTGCCAATGCTGCCTGAGAAAGACCCATTTCCCCTTTCAGCCTCACACACAGGCGGGGGGCAAAGCCTGTTCCTCTTCCCAGGGATTCCCAGATCAGCTCACCCATTTTGTCAGCCTCAAAACCAGGTAAATACACTCCACATCCTCAGAGAAATATGCCAAGAATTTATACAGAAGGATTATAAACCCAGCTCCCTGCAGAAATGCCATCCTGGTCAGCATCTCCCTGCACACCAGGGATCAGTCGGCTGTGCCTGCACTTCCCACATCTCGGGGTGGCTTTGCTGGGTCCCCAGGGCTGGTGGCCTTCCCAAAGTCCCCAGCCCACGGGTGGGATCTGGGATTTATTATTTCCCTGAGGGAGGTGTGGGTGAGCCCTGCAGGTAGGATGGGGCAGGGAGCCGTGGGGTGTCTGTCCCAGAGCTGAGCTCTCCGTGCCACCACCCAGGGTGACCCCACAGCACCCACCACGCCATGGGTGGGCAGCAAAGCCCAGACCACGGTCCCAGAGAGCTGCAGGGCTCCTGAGCTAGCCCAGGGATGTGGGAACAGCCCGGGAGTGAGCCTGCCCTGGGTCGGGACACCAGGGGAGCGGGGGAAGAGGGGCTCAGCCCCCAGCACGGCTGCAGTCGGTGTCCCCCGGCTGCCCTACCTGCTCCCTCTCCAAGTACAAAGGCCTCTCTCAGAGCAAACACGAGCTCTTTGCAAAGGCTCCTCGGGGACATGCGCCCGCTCTTGTTTGCACCCAAGACAAACTTTGCACAGAAACACCTGTGGGAGCACAGGGACCCCGGGGCTCAGGCTGCTCAGCACCCCCGGCCAGCCGGGCACGGCCGCGGGTGGATGTGGCCAGCAAGGGGGACACTGGGGACAGGTGGGAGCACGCCGGGGTGCAGGGCTCCGTGCCGAGCAGGAGGGCTGGGAGCCCATCGGGAGAGGCCCGCGATGGATCCTCCCTCGCAGGAGCCCCCTTGGCACCCGAAGGGTCCCGGCCTGGGTGGGCACGGGAGGCACTGCCCTGTCCCCAAAGGGCACCTGCTGGTACCGGGGCAGGACTGGAGCGCGTCGCTGCCGAGATCCCGGGGTGCCGGGGGAAGAGTCGGGGCCGTCCCCGGGCTCCGCAGGCTGGCGGAGGGCACGGGCACACACGGCGGGCAGCACCGGGGCCGCGCTCCGGGCATCGCGCCGGGCATCGCGCCAGGAACGGCAGCGCCCGGCAGGGGACACACGGACAGACCCCGAGCTGTGCCCGCCGCGCTCGGGGGCGGCCCCGCGGGGCTCCCACCTGCTCACACCGGCGCCGCTTCCCCGGGGCTGCCCCGTTCGGCCCGGCCCGGCCCTGCCCGGCTCGGTTCGGTTCGGAGCGGAGCCGCATCTCGGGATGGCCCGGAGCGGAGCCGCCGCCGTCGGGGGTTCCCTCCTCCTTCCCCGCTCCCGGTCGGCTTTACAACCCCGGCAATGAATAACCCGCCGGCCCGATCGCCCTGATCGCGGCCTTTTGTGTATCTTTCTGTTGATGATTTATAGAAATAAATTAATAACGCCCCGGGCTCCACGTGGTGCGGTTTACGTTTGAGCCGCCGGCGCGGAGGGACAGAGCCGGCGGCCGGTCCGAGCCCCCGCGGCCCCGGCAGCCCCGGCCCCGCCGCGACCGGGGATGGTCAACCCCGACGGGGCG
>JAYDZK010000066.1:1128905-1145834 GCA_034509185.1 Euphonia xanthogaster | reverse complement strand
CGCTGCCGCCGTGCCCGGGCTCGTGGTGCCACCTCGTGGCCCGGGGACCGGGGCTGCCCGGGGATGCTCAGGGCGCAAGAGCCGCAGGTGACCGGCAAATCACAGCCGGTGCTCCCCGCTCATGGAGACAGCTGTTGGAGGGAAGCGGAAAATTAATTAAAACTACAACTACCCATCCCAGTAGCCGGGGTGTTTGACAGCCCGCGGGGACGCTGTGAGTGCCCCGCTGTGGCTGCTCCGTGCTGCGCTGCCCGGGGCACAGCCCGCCACCGCAGGTGTCCCCAGGGGCTGCAGGTGGGCGACAAGCCCAGGGCAACGCAGCCGGGGCTGCTGGGCCAGGAGGCATCCCCGGGCTGCGATCGGGCCGGGCGCTAAAGCAAAGCCCTTTTGTTTTCCCCACCCAGTGACCCCGGGAAGAACAGGCGGATTGTCTTTCAAACGGAGCCGATGTGGAGCTGAATGTCCCTTGCCACCTTGGCTATAAATCATCCTGCATGTGATAAGGTAATTACCTTCTCCTTGGAACTATTCATAGGAAAACCTATAAAGGGCCTGGCTTGTAAACACCACAATAAAGAGGCAGTACAATAAAACCTTGGCCAGGGTGGGGAAGGTGCTGCCTTTCCCCAGCCCCCAGCACCTCGTGCCCCACCAGGCCCTGGAGGATGGGGGCTGCCCTGTGGCTCTCATGGGCAGGGAGGGGCGGCACAGGGCACAGCAGGGCACACCCCCCTGTCCCCAGAGGGTGGGCAAAGGGGGATGCCCTACTGGCAATAACAGCAGCTCCCATCTGCTTCCTGGGGTGCACAAAAACAGAGATTTCTCTGTTCAGAGAACGGCCTGACATTGGATGGGGCTGCTGGAGCACACTCAGCTCGGGTACACCCTGCTCCCCAGTGCCACAGCTGCCCCAGCATTCCAGCTGGTACAGGCTGGAGGCAGCTCCAGAGACATCAGCAACTTCTACAGCTGCAGCTGCAGCAGGCAGAGAGGAAAGGAGCAAGTGAAGCTGAAGTGCAAATGTGTCACTTGAAGCAGAGCTAGGACAGGCACAGCAGGGATGCTCAGCTCTGCCTCCATCTCAGGGTTTCCAGCCTGACCACACACACAGGGCTGGTACAGCAGCAGAACTCATTCCTGGCAGAGAACTGGCTCCATCCATCCATGCCCTGGAAAGGGCTCCATTGCTCCAGGAAGTTTTGGATACTCAGCACTTGAGGCCTGCTGAAACCACCAGCAAGGGTGGAAGAACAAAGCAGATGAATTTTGTATCCCCCAGAGGCTTTACGACAGGCAGGGCTTGCCCTGAGCTCTGTTCAAACATCCAGCCCAGGGTTAGGACAGCAGGCACTTAACTCTGAGAGCCCCAGAGCCCTGCTCATTCCTGGAGCTGCTGATTTGTCCCCAGCAACATCAGAGAGCTCAGCACTCCCCCGGCTATCAGCAGAGTAAGCACAGAGCAAACACAGAGTAAGTAACACCAGCGGGAAGGAATGGAAGGGGACAGAACTCCAGAACCACAAACGAATCCACGTGCTGTTGGAACACCACTGCACCTCCCCCAGAGGTGCTTGGAGAGCCAAAATTCCAGCCTTGGAGAACCTACTTTGAATTTTCTGGCTTAGGCAGCACAGTACCATGCACCTGGAAAGAAGGAATTCTGATTTTTTTGGAAGACAGGATGAGCGGAGGCAGCAGGGAGGCTCAGGCCAGGTGTACAGCACGGGGAACGCAGACAGCTAAAGGCAAAGGCTGTTTGCTCTAAGCTATTCTTCAAATATTGGCATATTTGGGTTTATTGCAGGAACACAAGAGTGACAACATTTGCAGTGCTCTGAAAAACAAAATTCTTCCAGCCCCCTGCTTTACAAACACGATTCTGGATCCTGCAGCAATAGGAACAAAATGCTTTGAGATAAGCTGAGGGAACAGGCAGCTTTATAAAACACACAGAGGAGGAGGAAAAGGCGTTTGTTTTCCAAGTGGAGACGCTGTGACAGCAAAGTGCACAAACCAGCCCCAGGGAGGGCAGAGTTCCCCAAACACCACAATAAAAAATAGTAATAATATAAAAAAGAACTCCTAGAGGCATTATTATTAAAGTCTGAAACAGAATACTTAATATCAGCAGCAGGAAACTTTTCCTCTGGATGTCCTGTGCAAGGGAACACAGCTCCGTGCTCCCTGCGGAAGATCTGGTCCCTGGAATGGGAATTTCCCTCAAGCTTCTGCCAGCTCCGTGGCATTGGTGTGGTGTGTCAGGACATCCTCCAGGTACAGGGACACTCTCACCCTGGCCTTGCCCTGCAGCTCTCTCTCCATGGCACTGAGATGCTCGATGGCTCCCTGCAATCCTCTCTCCCTCTCCCCCAGGTCCGTGTGCGCTCCTGCCTCGCTCTCCTGGCCCGGGGAGCTCAGGTACTGCAGCACGTAGGGCCTGATGGCCTGGCCGTGCTCCCGGAGGCTGCTCCCGATCAGGGGCAGGTCTGTGCTCCTGGCCAGCTGCAGCAGGTGCAGCAGAGCCCGGCACAGCTGGCTCCTGAGGCTGGAGCTGTACTTGAACTCCAGGAAGTCCTCGGTGTCCTCGCTCCTCTGCAGGGCCACCACCAAGGCACTCCAGATCTGGCAGAACTGCTCCGTGGAGCCGTAGCATTCCCTCCTGCTGGGGATGGACAGGGCCATGGCTGACTTGATCCGCACCTTGAAGTTCTTGCAGGACTTGACTACGGAGGAAAGGGCACTGAAAGCTTGCGTGGCCCAAGGAGCCTCTCCTGAAAAAAAAAACCAAAAACCCCCGTTTTTAATCAGCCAAAATATGCAAAACTATAAATGTCTCCTCAATATTTAATGGGCTGACATTACCTGAATTTATTGTGGTTTAAATGAGAGAATCAAGGATTATGAAATGAAATATTAATTAAAACAGGTAATCTCCTGAAATTTTACAAGAGGACATGTGGCATTTATTCACACCTGTAATCCCACCCTCACACTCTTTCCTGACATGACAGATCCAGCTGAACACAGCAGTTACACCTGCACTGGCACTGGAAGGAGCCGAGCCCTGGGAAAGCTGTGACAGCCAGACTCAGCTCCATTGGCTTCCCCCCTCCTTCTCCACCCCAGTGGCAGCAGAGATGACGATGTGCTCAGCCCCACACGTGCAGAGGCAGCCCGGGGCAGGGGACAGGCTCTCACCCAGAGGCAGGGCAGGGTTCCTGAAGACGTTGCCCAGCGCGTAGCACGCGTTCCAGCGCACCTTCATGGTGGCCTCGCTGCCCACCGTGGCAATCAGGGCCTGCAGGGACTCCTCGATGGCCTCCCTGAACCTGGGGTTGGCCACGTGGCAGGGCTGCAGGAAATGCAGCACATTCCCAAGGGCACGGACAGCGTTGCTCTTCACCTGGAACACACGAAAACCTCTCAGGTTTTTGGCTTGTTGGCGGGTTTGATTTGAAGCCTGCTGTGAAATCATCTCAGAGCCAGCAAGGAGCACAGCTGGAATCACACTGGGTCTTCCTAAATGCCACCAGAAAGATCATTCTCTGCAAATGGCCACAAACCAAACCAAAACCCCTGCACCGTGGGAAAGCCCAGTCAAATTCCCTGCAACTCAAACAACGCAGGGAGCCTCTGAACACCAGCCCTGAGGGGAGGATGTGAGCTGCAGCTCCCCTCAAACACTGGGGCAAAGAGACCCAAAGTAACTGGTGCCTTTCTTCTTTTCTGTTTTTACTGCTGGGGTTCATTAACTCCACCAACCCCACCCTCCTTCCCCCCAGCCTTACCTTGTCTCTGTCCTTGGATGCTTCCGTGGCAGACCGCAGCAATTTCAGCAGCAGCAGATCAGAAAGCTCCTCCTGGAAGCTTTGTCCCATGGTTTCCCTGGCAGGAGAACCACCCTGTGAACACCCAGCTGGGCTGCTCCATCCCCACAGATGTGAAACCACCCTTTATAAAGGCCCATGAACAACCTTCACTCTTTAGAGGGCTAATATGTAAGGCAGACCTTTCTGCATGTGACCACTATGTTTATTAATTTAAAACCAAACTATCAATGCAAGAAAGCTGGTTAGCAATGGTTAAATCTGTAATAAAAAACAGAGGGCAAGGAATGGCTCGGGGGAATTCTGCAGCAGGAATATATGATAACTATTTTCCTGTTAAAAATGTAACAGTAGGTTGGGCTTCCCTCAGTCTCTGGCTTGAGGAAGGGTTAAATATTTATTAATTTTACTTGTGTTATGCTGAAAGTAAAGGAACCATGTAATTACTCCAAGCAACACACAAGAAATAGAAAACTGAAAAGTGAAAAGTTTTAAAGAGTCTGTCCTTAGAGTGACAGGACAAGGGGGAACGGCTTAAACTGAGCAGGTTTAGATCAGATATTAGAAAAAAACTGCTCCCTCTGAGGGTGCCCAGAGAAGCTGTGGCTGCCCCATCCCTGGAAATGTCCAGGGCCAGGCTGGACAGGGCTTGGAGCAAGCTGGGATAGTGGAAGGTGTTCCCAGATGGATACAGGATGCTCAGTGTCCCACACTGGCAGACACACAGGCAGAGGGTGGTTAAAAAGGAGGATCCAAGCCAAAATTCAGCTTTTTTTGATGTTAAGGATCACAGAATCATCTTGGTTGGAAAAGCCCTTGCAGAGCATCAAGTCCAAGCTGTGCCTGATCCCCTCCTTGTCCCCAGCCCAGAGCCCTGAGTGCCACCTCCAGTCATTCCTTGGACACCGGCAGGGATGGGCACTCCAAAGCTCCCTGGGCAGCCCCCCCAGTGCCTGAGCCCCCTTTCCACAGAGAATTTCCACAGCCAGGGCAGGGTGTGTCACATACATGTTGATGATCAGGGTGTCTGTCAGGTTGCCCAGGGACCAGGCTGCCTTGGCACGGACGTTGGGAGATTTGTCATGGAGGGAGTTCAGAATGGCGTTGGCTGTGTCTGCCACAAACATCACATCCTGCCAAAGCAAAAACTGCTGCAAAGTCACACAGTTCTCAACACACAGGTGATTTTCTTAGGAGCACGCTCTGCTTTTTCCAGGGAAAAGGAGAGAGACACCAGCTCCGTTCATTCACTTTTCTAGGTGACACCTTCTAATGAGCTCATGGTGCTCTCTGCAGCTTTGCCTGACCTTTAATTAACAGTCCAAGCCTGAATGCTGACCAAGTCCACCACTCTTGGGTAGCTGTTGCTGAAAAGCTTCTATGGATTATTTCATTCCATTGGTGATTCAGTTACTTTGGATTTTAACATAATTACATGGACTGCCAACCTTACACCCATCAAATCCCACTCTTAAAGTAATTGCTTCTCCAAACTCCCTGTTGAGCTGCCTGTCTAATCTTCTCTTCTATGGCACATTACATGTGCCTATGGTAAAGGATTTTCTTTCAAAATATTTTGGAATTAAATTCCAAAGTCAGCTACTGCATATTTTTTTATTAAAATCATTCACTTAAAGGTTACATTGTAAAAACTAATCTTCCAGCTCAGCCAAGCTAAGATGATATTTTGTAGGGGAAAAAATCCTTTTTTTTTTCCTCTAAATAAGCTTTATTTCTTAGTTTTAAGCAAAACTGAAGGCTTCCCATTAAAAACTTGTTAGAATCATAGAATCCTGGAGGTTGGAAGAGACCTCAAGGATTGAGTCCAACACCAAACTCCCCAGATCACTGCAGAGCTGTTCCCTTCATCCCAGCTCCCCCTCACCTCTTGCAGCTCCTCTGTGCCAACCTACCCACTCCAGCTTCCATCCCCGAGAGCCTGGGAAAAGCCTGGGAAGAGCCTGACCTCTCTCCTTTCCCTCTCTCTTCTGCTTCACCTCCCTTAAAGCTGCACTGATTCTGCTCTCACACCAGAGGCAAGAGCAGGTCTGGGGCCAGTAAGGAAAACTATAAATACACTACAGGCCAAAAGTAAAGTGAATTAACTGCAAACAAATCCATGTTCCAGATCTTATGGTTCATCACAGAATGGCTCAGAAGAAGGGATGGGCTGGCTCTGACCTGCCTGAGGCACGGGAACAGGATGTAGACTCCCAGGGCACGGGCAGCAGCAGCTTTCACCAGGGGGTTCTCACTGTGGTTCAGGCCAAGCAGCAAGGTGACACACAGGATCTGCTGGTCACCCTGCAAGAGGAGCAGCAAGGTGACACACAGGATCTGCTGGTCAAAGAGGAGCAGCAAGGTGACACACAGGATCTGCTGGTCAAAGAGGAGCAGCAAGGTGACACACAGGACCTGCAAGAGGAGCAGCAGTGGCAGCAGGGGGGCTGAGGAGAGCTCTGTCCCACAGGGACACACAAATTCTCTGTGTCTGAAGGAGCTTCCACTCAGAGCATGCTCTAGACAAGTGATTCAGAGCCCAGCCAGGGAACAGGAATGCTTCCAGCACACAGGATCTCTGCTGCTGGGTAAGAGCAAGAAGGAAATCAGAGTGTTAGCTCTCATCCACAGCAGAAGGAATGGCCCATCAGGGCTAAACTCACAGAGGATGGGCTGCTCCTGCCTCTGTGCCCCTCGTTAACCAGGACAGGGTGAGCTCAGCCTGGCCAGGTTGTCAGCTCACCAGCCCATGACAGAAGGTCAGAGTGGGCACTGACTTGACCCCACCTGGCCACAGGGACAGGAGAGGGGATGGGATCAAAGTACAGGGGGATGAAGTACACGCTGTACTTGGAGAATTCCAGAGATACTGCTGGAGCAGCAATTCCTGGGCAAATGAGATCTGGCAGAGCACTCCCCAGCAAGGGCACAGTGACACAGAAGGAGCTGCACAATGCAGGGGGGATCCACTGCCAAGGCTTTCATGTTTAAAAGCATATTTCATGTTGCAAAAGGAAAAAACACACATGCAAATGGGTGCACAACATCAGGCCCTGGCTATTGGCTCAGCTGGCTCTTCAAAGAACAATCCCTCAGCCCTCCCTCATGCCATGAAATCCTTGTCCTCCATCTCCTGTGCATCATTGCCAAGGCTGGGTATTCATGGCAGGGCCAAACAGCTGCTGTGACCCACAGTTTAATTGTTCTGACTAATTACTCCCAACACTGCCCTTTCCAGCCTTCAACAGTCACAATGTTCAGGAAAAAAAAAAAAATGGGGAAGGTTTCTTTACTTTCTCCTGGCAAGTTTTAAAAGGCTTTACACTACTGTAACCTGGTGGACAAGGACAAAGCCTCAAAGGTAAAAAAAACCCCACACCTGAAAGTGTGTTCTCCTACCTGCAGGAGGCTGAAAGCCTCTGGTAAGATAGAGGACAGGGCATCACAGGCACTTGTCTGGAGAGTGGCATGGGGGGAGCTCTGCAGGGTGCCAGGTAAGGGCCCATTTAACACCATCGTCCAGAAAGTCACAACCTGCAGGAGGAGCAGCCAGGTTTATCTTCTAAACTCAGCAATTAAGCCTAACTTCTCGTCTTAAAGATGATCATCATATGATGAATTTAAACTGCATTAAATAGAGTTGCAATCCCACTCCTGAATCCACACAGCTGAGTGTTTTCATTTGCCTGACAATTTACATTCATAGCAAGTAACAGGAACCTGATGCTACTGAACACATTTCCTGTCTTGTAGGCTCCAAACTTAGCATGAGCCAAAGAAATTTTTAAGCTTGCCTTCTGCTCACAGAAGGAAGACTTAAACAGGCCTGTATTACTCAGCTTCTGCAAACTCAGCCAACAAACAGCTAATGAATTCCTCTAAATTCACTTATATTGTGGTTCTGGCCACTCTCTCTGTACTTGTGACCAGCCAGAAAAATGTAGGTTGGCACTTTAACAATGCAAATTCACCAAAATTCTGAAAGTTTTATGCAGCAGTAATGACACAGACAAAATCAGTGCTGTTCTTCCAGCTCTGAGCTACAGCAGGCTGCAAGAGTTGGGAAGAGGAGAGGCAAAGAGACAGGGTTAACATCATGTAAAAGAAATAAACCCCAACACATCTGTCCACAGGCAAGAACAAGTGCCAAGTGACTGCAGGAAGCCTCCAGAAACTGTCCATACTGGCATCCACAGCCTGCAGTCTGAGTCCCTTCCTGCCTCCCTGCAATTCTGCGTCTGTGTGTGTGCCAGTGACTTTGCAGAGGGCAGGGAAGGAGCTCAGTGAGGTGGAATCTCACACTTACCAGGCTGACAGGCACCCTCTGCGTGGGGGCAGTGGGGGAGTCAGGTTTGTGCTGCTGCAGGACACCCGTGCCCAGCTCCTCCAGAAGCTACAGAGAACAAAAAGCAAGGGGGTTTTCATCAGGGATGACTCATGGAGCTACAGAACCTGCATCTACTCACCCAGGGAACAAAAAGACAAGATTCAATACTGGTTTGGGCTGTTCTGTCCCTGCTAGCACTGGAATTAGAGGAAAAGCCTTTCCTACATAAAATCTCCAGCAAGCACAGCATAACAAACTACTGCACAAAGAGGAAATCTTTGGGCCACAGAGTCCAGCCCCTGCCCCAGCTGATGCTCAGCCAGGGTAGCACCAGTGCTGTGCACTTCCCAAGCTTCCTGATGACTCAGCAGAGCAACAAAATTCTGCTGAGACTTCAAGACTGGAAGCTGAAGGTGCATTTCTCAAAGTGTCAGGGTACTGCATTTCTGTATCACACTCACAGATGCTCTGAATATTCAGCACCACTCATCTGCATTTGCAAAGCACACAGACAGATAAAACTGACTTGGTAACACAATGTTGACGTGTCTCCTGCTCTTACTTTGGCTCCATGAAGCTGAATGGATGGATCCATTTCTTCCATGCATCTGCAAGCCACTTCTCCAAGTCCCAGGAAATAGCTCTGAGCCATAGGGAAATAACCTTTCACAAGAAGAGCCAACACCTAAACACAGACAAAAGAAATTCCATTCAGCATTTCCTCCTTCTGTTTACCCAAAACAGCCCAACTACACACTGAAATGATGTTAATGGGCTAATCAACCCTGGCACCATATACTCAGCTCTGATGTAACAGATACACCTCGCAGCACAACTTCTGGAATACTAGAGCTGATTAAAAGCCTCCCTGTTCCATTTTATTGTTCAAAGAAGAGCCACAGAAGCACTATCAGGTAGCAAGGCCATGAATTATTTAGTGTGAGGGCTCCTGTAGCCAAAAAAACTGTGAGCAAGACATTCTGTACCTCCTGTAACACTGCTGCTGCCTTCTGTGAAGCTGGATTTAACAAATATTTACTGTTCCAGAAAAAGAGTGAGACTTCTTGGGATGCACGTTACAAAATCCTACCCTTTGCTGTGGCTACATGAATTAAAACAAAGCCAAGCCTCAGCATCCACAGGTACTCCCTGAGTCACTCCATAGCTCCTTGCAGACTGGTCTCTGACTGCAGGGCTCTTCCCCACTGTTTTCCCCCAAAACTTTAATTTGGATTCTGTATGGAGGAGTCTGCACAGGGAAGACTCCCAGTCTGCCAGCACACACCCCCAGAAAATATTGAAAAAAACACAGAAGATAAAAAATCCCAGGCAGATGAACTCCCTGCAGCAGGTTTGCAGTGAAGAGAAAAATCCCAGGCAGATGAACTCACTGCAGCAGGTTTGCAGTGAAAAATCCCAGGCAGATGAACTCACTGCAGCAGGTTTGCAGCGGGACAGCCACGCTGTGGCCACGGGACTGAAACGTTTCTCCTCGAGCCCCAGCAGCTCAGCCCCACTGCACCAGCAATCAGTGAGAAATCTCCTGAGAGAGCAGGGAGCAAAGGGACCCCCCAAGCGAGGGGGCAGTGGGCTGGAGGCAGGAGCAGCCCTCGCACCTGCAGCGCCTCCAGGCGCAGGGGGCACGGCTCGTAGACGCTGCCCAGGGACGGGAAGGCGGCGTCGCTGTCGGAGCAGGAATCCTCCCGGGGCAGGACGACCAGGGACACGCAGAGGCGCAGCAGCCAGCAGGGCTCAGGGGGGGTGCACCCTGCAGGGCTGCCCTGGGGGCTCTCCCCTGCCCAGGGCACTGCTTTCCTCCACTGCTCCCGCCCGGGGGTCGCGCTGCCGCTGCCGCTCAGCCCTGAGGAGCTGGGCTGCTGCAGGAGCAGCTGCACCTCTGGCAAAGGTGCCTGCACAGAAACGATTGCCCCCAGCAGGGTGAGGCTGGAAACTCGAACGTTGACATCTGCAAGACACAATGGGAGAAGAAAAAGCAAAAAAAAAACCTCATTAGAACCTCACTGACAGCCCAGCATCCTCCCTCAGATAGATCGTAACATATAATCATCCACTGCTACTGAATTTTGAATTATGGAGCACAGAGGAGGGAGGAATACAGCAGAGAGAATGCAAACCTTTGTGAGAGATGTAGGGCTTGATCTGGTTCCACACCCTGGTAAGCAGCCCGGGTTTCAATCTGCTGTAGGGTGCATTGGAAACCAAGTTTGCAAGGCACTGAAACAGAGAGAGGTGCTGGTTACAATGTCAGCCTGGCCTCCAACGGGTCTGTTTTTATATTTGTAATTTAGGTCACTCAGTCAGCTCATTATCTGAGGGCACCTGAAAAAAAACACTGCAATTATCTGCTGTGTGAACACTGGATACAAACTTGGTTCCTAAGAACAAGGATTTAACTAGTGTGAGGTGGCACAAAGACCAAGGAATGTTGATAGCCCATGGAAGGATTTGTCAATTTGGATTCCAGTTTTAAAGTCAATGTGAGTCTTCAGAATAATTTTATAGGTTCATTCAGTTCTGAAAAGACTAAAAAAGTGCAGAAAAAAGAGAACTGTGCTGAAAAGAAACCCCCAGGCTCTGGATGGAATTCTGAGGAACCTGGTCTAGTGGAAGGTGTCCCTGCTCACAGCAGGGGATTGAAACAAGGTGATCTTCAAGGTCCCTTCCAACCAAACCATCCTGTGATTCCATGATTCTGCAGGATGACTCAGTGAACTCTTGTGAGATGACAAAGGTCTGTTTGGCACCACCACCACCACCTCACTCCTCAACAGCAATTCTGTGCAATCTTTCTCCAGAACATAATCTGGAGATCAGTGGGAGCATGTGGCACATTTGCAGGTACCTTGACTATCTGTGTCAGTGTCTGAGAGGAGGACTCTGCCACCAGGGCCAGCAGCAGGCAGCGGTGCAGCTCCCGGATGCTGGAAGCAATGGTGACAGAGAAGGGAGTAAAAGCTCTCTTGTGGTCATTGGCATCTTCAGCCACAGACAGGAACTGCTTAGAACCTTCCAGGAAGGCTGAGAGGGCTTGAAGAGCACAGGCACGTGTCTGAAATGACAAAACATTTGTGATACCTTTTAACACCTCCTTTGAGCAGGAGGAGAATTCCAAAATATATAAAATCCTCCGTAGAAAGAGAAAATTCAAGTCCAGCTATGGTTTTTTCATAACTTTAGGCAATACAGAACCAATCCTTTGTTTCCTTAGCCAATGCTTCCTATTTAGTTCTTGGGCAGTAGCCAAATACTGAAGGCCACTGAAGACAACTCCTAAGATTAAGGGGGGAAACAGAAGAATTTTTGTCCTCAGAAGTGCCTCACCTTTGGAGAAGGGTCCTTTAGAGCAATAGTCATCAGGGACACAGACTGGGGGCTGCCAATACCAGGGGCATCAGGAACAAATGCTGACCAGTAGCCATACAGAACTCTCTTTTCTATTGACTTTACAGTGGAGAGGAAACAGGCCAGAGCCCCTTGGCGAACATTGGCTTGGTAAGACCTTAAACACAAACAAAAAGATTAATGAAAACAGCAGGGACAAGGGATGGGCTCCACCTCTTTCATGTGTTTTAGTGGCTGGGTGTGAGAGGAAATCTTTAAGACCAAGAACAGGAAGAGGAAGAATGAATTTACTTCCAAACCAACACAAATTATCGCCCTCCAATTTTCTCGTACCATCTCATGAATCAAAAGGGAAAGTGATTCCCTCAGCAGTTTTGCTTAAGAACAAAGGGTGGTGTGGAAGGGTTCTGTGGGTCCATGTGTTTATGTGCACAGCAGTCACCTCACTTTGCTCTGTATTCCACCTTCAGTGTCAGAGTACTCTGACTCGCTGCTGCTGAAGCGTTTGCAGGGCTGGCAGCCCGGGGGCTCTGGCACACGAGGCCGAGGCTCGGGGCAAGGGCTGCTCTGCACATCCCCCAGGTGCAATTTCAGCATGTCTGCTCCCAGCACCGACTCATCTCCTGCATCCCCTGAATCTTCTCTTCCTTCTTCCCCAAACTCTCCCTTCTTTTGCTTCCCTTTGCACTTTTTTCTTCGGCTCTAAGACAAAAAAATGATTTTTTTTTTAGTCCATGCTTAATGAATATATACATGCAGTTACATGTCTCTGCAATACTCTACACACAGTCACTCTCTAGTATCTGAGTTTTTTAATTCTGCTTATTAGTAGCAACAGGCACAAAATTTCAGTAATACCTAAGTTTATAACCGAATAGTCTCAAAAACTAACCTTTGGCTTCTTCACCAGTAAAGCAAAATATATCCAAGGAAACTTTTAGCCAAACATCATATTTCACACAAAAGTGATTAAAGAGCAACACTAAATACTTCCATAGTTCTTTTAGATCTACAGTAGACAACACTAACCTTCCTTTCCAGCACCTAAATAAAAACAAGTCAACATGACTAGATAACCCTACTTTCTCTAATGTCTTTCAGATAATCAGTAATCCAAAGTATTCACACGTTAAAAAATAACCTGTAGAAGGACTGAGCAGAACAGATGAGGCAAAAAATCAGTCTTAAATGAACTTGACTTCCCTAAGAAAGAGTCAAACAATTGTGCAAGTGTTAGGAGAGAAAACGTGACTTATAAAATCAAAAGCTCTGGCGAGTTTGCACGCATCAATCCCGTGCCTGCAGGCCAGGAATTCTTGGCTCTGGATGAATAATTGTTGCACACAGCTTAACTGAGGAAAGCCAAGCCCTGCAGAGCCACTTGTTCCTGTCACCTGAGTTCCCAAAGCAATTTTAGTCAGCGCAGAATTTGTGATCATCACCTTTGAAGCCAAGAATTAAATGTGCCACATGCTCAGGACATGAAGAGCCACCAATACCATGAGAGGTAAGGCACAACACAACAAACAGCCTGGAGACCCAGGAGCAGCCTGGCTTACCCCTGTCTGCTTAGAGGTGGCTGGTTCTGACTGCTCCTGCTTGACAGGTGACCTTTTATCATACTGAGGTAAAGGAGCAGGGTACAGGGCTGTGGGCACCTCTATGCTCAGTCCTGGCAGCCCATGGAACATGCATTTCTGCAACAGGAACACAAATGTTAGCATTCTATCCTTTTCCCATGCACATATTTACTGAATTCACCAGTTTCCAGCTGTGCTCCTTCCCCCAGGTCTTGCCTCTCCCATGTATAACATCTCCATGCAACATCTGAAATCCATCTGTATGCAGAAGGATTTTAAGCAGGTCCAAAAAACCCCAAGCCTCCCATCTTCCTCTCACATTCTACTGTGTGAAGTGCAGTGAAGATGCTGTGAGAAAAACTCAGTATATTTTTATTTAACATCTCACACTCCATTTTCCCCCATGCTCAGGCTTCTCTGCTCCCCCTTGTTCATCTTCTACTGTTTCCCACTTAACAGCACCTGGAACCTCCCAGTGGCTGCCTCTTCCTCCAGGTGGATTTAAGGATTTACCTTTAACACTGCCAGAAGAGCTCCAATTTGGTCAAT
This sequence comes from Euphonia xanthogaster, assembly GCA_034509185.1. Classification (NCBI taxonomy): domain Eukaryota; kingdom Metazoa; phylum Chordata; class Aves; order Passeriformes; family Fringillidae; genus Euphonia; species Euphonia xanthogaster. The sequence goes on along the minus strand of JAYDZK010000066.1, from coordinate 1,132,188 downwards.
TTGCATCAGTTTCATCTTCCCACCATTGAGAAGTGACTGGACACCTTTCAGTGCACTTTGCAGAAACTGAAAATAAAGAATGACTTACTTTTCCTTCCCAAAACGCTGCAGGTTCACATCTTTCAAGTAACTTTCTAGGCAGTTACAGTTTTACTCAATTGAGACAGTGATATGATAAATTATGGACTATTAAAGCAAAATCTTAATTGATAACATTCCAAATTCCATATATTCCAGCAGCACAACCTTCTAATTAGAGTATTTTATACAATCAGACTCACACTTACCATGCAAAAAGTGATGTCATCCACATCAGGGGTTTTTGAAGACTGCAGAACACTTAGGAAAGTTTGAAAACAGACACTTCTGTAGGACTCATCCAGGTATGGCTGCCCAGGAACACTAAAAGTAGAGCAGGAGGAGACACAAGGTTGGTTTACAGTCTGTCCACAGGTTCATAAAGTTACACAAAGTCCCACCCAAGCCCCCTGTTAGCCTGCAGAGCCCCAGATGGATGGATGGCTGATAGAAAGGGGCCAGCTCTACCACAGAGAGGACAAAAGGAAACCTTCTGCATGAAAAACCAGACAGCACAAAGCTTTTCTCCTCTTCCCCAAACTAACCCCTGTAACATTATTTCTGGAAGACTGAGAGTTAGGGGTTTATGCACAGATAAAGCTCTGCATTCCCAATTCATGCACCTACCCCCTGGTGGCCCTGTGCTGGCAGATGTGCACTTTGTAACCCCCCCTGCAAAGGGCTGTACACACCTGAGACACAGGTTTGCCATGCTGCGCACGGCTGCCCTCCTGAGCTCCACGTCAGGCTGGGCAGGGTCACTGAACTGCAGCAGGAGCCCAGCTGTGCCCAGCAGATCCGGGAGGTACTGAAAACAAACCACCAAAAGCCATTAGGGGTCAGTGCTCCTCCCTCAGCCTCCTGGGTCTGCTGTTTGGGGGCTGAACATCATGGGAGGTGGCTGGAGCCTGGCTGGACATCAGGTGCCCAACAAAACTGCACCTCAGATGGGCAGGGGAGAGAAAATATAAGGAAAGGCTCATGAGCTGGGACAAGGACAAGGAGAGGTCACCCACTGACAAACCACCATGGGCAGAGCAGACCTGACTTAGTGAAATTAGCTGAATTCATTACCAATCAAAAATCAAAGCACGATAATGAGAAGTAAAACAAACCCTAAAAATTCTCAGCTGCAATTTCAGATTCCAGAGACAGATTTATGTTTATAAAAAACAGCATGAAAACCTTAATTCCTTAAGTCCTCTTATTTTGTATTAAGAAAGGACAGAGCTGAGCACAGTTCAGCTGAGTCCCAGTTTATGCTCTCTTCCCAGACATGAAGCTAAGCTAGGAACAACTGCTGCACCAAACTGCTGCCACTCCATGGGCTACAAGCCCACACAAGCTGGCAGCTCCCAAGCTGTGAGCATCACCACCCCATGCTCAGCCCAACAGCAGAGACTGCTTTGCAAGCTGCCACGAGCTGCTGACAGCAGGAGGATTCAGCTTTTCAAACACTGTCAGCTGCAGCAACAAGGAGCTCACACAGGATTGATACCCGAGAGGCTCTGCTGTGAAACGGCGCCGAGAGAAAGCCCTGATCTGGTTACAGGATGGATTTCTGCATCCTCAGTGGAGCCTGCCCAGGGAGTCATGTGCAATTTCAAGCTCCCCGTGGTCTTCCTGCCTGAGGCACAGGGTGGTTGGTCTGCAGGCTGAGCCTGTGCCCTTATTTAATGGTGATCCCAACAGCTGCAGCCTGCAGGTACAGAGTATTCCACATGGGAATAATAATTATTAATAAATACAACTGAACTTCAAGTTAAATAAATATTTAAGTTTATAAATTTAAAATAAATATCATAAATAAATATTGGCCACTATTTAAATGGGATCTGATCTTAGCATGAAAGGTAACACAATTTGAGAACTTTTTTATTCTTTCTCTCAGGAAAAAATAAAGTACAAACAGCAGTGGTGCAAATACTTTTGTTGTTACTTTCTCTCTGTTTGTACACTCACCTTCTGACACTTGGGCCCATTATTGTAAACAAGAGCTGCTAAGGCTTGCAGAATTTCAACATGTGTCCAGGAGCTGCAGTGCCTCAGAGCAGAGATGCAGTAGGAGAGAAGGAAATTCAAGTTCTGCTCATCAACCATCACCTGTTGTAACAGAGAAGGTCAAGATAAACATCATCTTGTACTGCTGCAGTTAATAAACCCTGAGAAACTGGTCAGAGATGCAGGCGATCTGGCTGTTAAAATCACACACCAGCAGAGATCACACTTGACCAGAAATGGATGAATCTGTACAAGAGTCCCAAAATCAAGATTATTTCCCATGGTGAATCATTTCTGACTGAGAGGTGGTTTTGTGAGGAACCATGCTAAAACCAGATCAGAGCCTCAGCTACCTAAAAATAAGTAATACAGTGAAAATCCAAGAAACTCTGCCTGAAGGTTGGCTCCACAGCCCTGGAAAATGACAGAGTTCCCCCTTGGCTTATTGAGGGACATGGCCAAATTCTTCCTACCTGATACCTGTTGAGTAAGTGATGGATAAGCTGACAGACTTTGCTGACAAGATGCTCCTGATCAAGGGGAACCAACTGACAGGCTTGGACAAGCACAGCACAAACATCCTGGAAGAGAAAGCCTCAGTTTATTATTTAGGGATTACAAAGACAGCAATAACGGCTCAAGAAAAATATACCAAGCTACATCAAGGAACAGAACAGTACTGTCCAAAAATCAATTAATTCCAAAGCGCAAAGTAAGCCTGCTTTGGAAATAAAATGAAGGCAAACCAGAGTAATAATGAAGCATTGTGTGTTGTCAATGCAGCAGTATCCATGCCGCTCATCTAGACTGCTCAGCTTTCAACGGCTTGCTTTAAGGCTTAAAAAATTACTATTTTTCCAACATCAGACTATGAAAATTGCCGGGTCCCACCCATTGGTGTTACCCACATCTCCACCCGGCAGCGCTTCGGCACAGGGCAGCAGAGCTCAGAGGCACCGGGGAAGGGCCCGGGGGTGGGCAGAGGGAACATCCCGCCCGCAGCGGGGGGAACGTGGGCTGGAGCCCTCGGGGCTCCCGAGAAGGGGACACGGGGATGGCACAGCGGGGCACGGGGATGGGCACGGGGATGGGCACGGCGGGGCACAGCGGGACACAGGGATGGGCACGGCGGGGCACGGGGATGGGCACAGCGGGGCACAGGGATGGATGGGCACGGGGATGGGCACGGGGATGGGCACAGCGG
>JAYDZK010000066.1:1112229-1128311 GCA_034509185.1 Euphonia xanthogaster | reverse complement strand
CGGGCAGGGCCCGCGGCAGGTGGCGGTGCCCGCCCGCCTGTGGGGCAGCCCGGGGCTGCGGGAAGCACAGCAAGTGTTCCACGGCAGGGTCACCCAGCGTGGGACAGCCCCTCGAGAGCAGCCCGCCCGTCACTGCCCGTGTCCCCAAGTGCCGCATCCACGCGGCTTTTAAATCCCCCCAGGGATGGGGACTCTGCCTGTGCCAGGGTGGACAGCGTGTTCCATGGAGAAATTTCCCCGGTGTCCAATCTGAACCTCGCCTGGTGTGGAGGATGTGATGGCTGTAAGCCAAAATCAGGGTGCCGTGCTGTGAGAAGGTGCTCCTGCCCCATACCCCTGTCCCAGCCCTGCCTGTACCCAGTCCAGGCCAGACAGAGAACGTGCTGCCATCACACGGCACCGGGGACACCGGGACCAGTGGCTTTGAACAGGAACCCTCTCCCCTTAAGGGGATGGGATCAGCATTAACATCTCGCTGGTGGGTAACATCAAATTAACAGCTGGGCTCCCACCATTCCCAGTGAACAGGACTGGGGGCAGCAGCCAAGGCCTGGAAAGCCCTGGGTGATGGGGACAGTCACTCAGGGGGACAGCCCAGTGCTCCTGCCTTGCTGCACAGGGACTGCTGCCAACACTGGGCACATCACCTGGGAAGGAACAGGAGGGCTCCAGGGCAGGACACGCTGCTTTCCATGTCACATCCAGGCAAAGCCTTGCCTCTGGTTTACCCTCCTTCCATTTCCTTATCACACTGACCACCTTGAGTAAGAAAAGTACGTTCTGTGCCACCAGTGCCGTGGCCTAGATGTCCTTCTGTGCCCTGGGCTGGCTGGTTCTGGGTAATTGCTTTGCTCCTTCCCTTTATCGTTCCATTTGTCCTGTGCTGTTTGTTCCTCAAAGTCCCTAAAGGCCTCTGAGGCAGGCACGGGGAAACACAGAGCAGAGACAGCCCCAGGCATGCTATTATTGTGCAGGGATGATTTTCATAGAATGACAGAATATCCTGTGTTGGAAGGGACCCACAAGGATCATCAGAGTCCTGAGAGACTTTAGAGAGCTCTGTGCCAGCCCAGCCTGAACATTGCTCCAGGGAGAGCAGCTGCTTGAGATCCTGTGAGTGCTCTGGGAGGCAGTGTGAAAAAGTGATGTGGCCTCCTTCATTATTGATTTGAGATTTCAAACCCAGGAATGTCAGTGTTGCCTCCCCAGCTTCTCTACTCTGCATAAATTCCTACCAAACCCACACTCAGGGACCTTTTTCAGTTTTTCTTTTGTCACCATTTTATTTTGTGATTTATTATTTTTAAAACATATTAATAAATATTTAAAGCTGTTTCTTCTTTTCCTCCTTTTTTTTAAATGGTGCTGAAATGTGCATTCTGACAGCAGCCCCTGCTTTGTGAGGCCCCAATAAATCCATGACTGACAGCATCCCGTGGGTTGAAAAGCAACAAAACCAGCTGAGAGCTGGGTAAGGACACTGTGGGCTTGGGGAATAACTCCACGGAAGCCAGTGATGTTACACCAAGATACATTTTGCCAATGCCTGGCAATATTCCGGGTTTACTCACCCCTCCAAATCCCCCAACTGCAGCATTCAGCAGTGGCCAGGAGGGAAAATAGCACAAGTCCTCCACTGTTAAATGTGCACTGCTACTATCATGCAAATCCATCTGGTTCAGCAGCTCTAAGCAGACTTCAAAGGACAGAGAAGTCATTAGAATCACAGTTCAAAGAAAAAAGTGAGCAGCTGGTCTAGGCCATCTGGTAGGGGACATAAAATGGTCTCTTTCTTCTCCAGTCAGTCTATGAAATTTTCATTAATTGTAGGAACATCTTCCAACATTAACCAACATCATATTGTTAAAAATGTAAGTCTTAATAAATCATCACAACTGATGTCTTAGGGAAGCAAGGAAGCTGCAGTCTGCTGGGGTCTTCCCTCAGCAGTAAGACACCAGGCCATAATTACAATTTTAAGTTGGTGTTTTCAAAGCAAATTAGTGGGAATTAGATTCCTCAGCTCCTCTGAAGGCCTCAGGGAAGAATGTGGACAGGGTGGTTCCCTAGGCTGCAGAGGAATCTCCTTTTGTGTTGATTTCCGGAGCCACTTCTGGCTTAAAAATGTGGAGAAAGTGTCCTCCCTGTGCTGCATGCTTGGGCTGGATACCAGCAGCGGGGATGGGAGCTCACTCCAGGACACCTGAACCCCAAAAGGACCAGGGGAAGTTTAAACAACTCCCTGCACCCCATCCAAGAGGAACTCCAGCTGTGGTGGGGGGAGCAGAGCTCAGCAGAATCCCTGCATTAGCTGCTGTGATCTCAGGGTCCCCCAGAGCTCCTGGACATTGATATTCCTGTTGAATATATGGATGACTTCCTTGAAACTCAGGCAGGTGGTTTGAAAATGCAGGGATAGTGGCAGCTGCCACAGGGAAACCAAACTGAACAGGAGCCACAGGAGAGCTCCAGGATGTGGTGGGGACATGCTGAGCCTGAAAACACGGTGACCTGGAGCTGCTGCAGCTCTCCTGGCCTCCTCCTTGCCTCTCTGCCTCACCAGCTGTGTCCTTTCTCCAAAAGGCAGACCAGAGAGTTCATCTCAACCTGATCACTCTGGGAGCACAACTAGCCCAGATCTCAGCAGGCAATTTCAGGGGTTTCAAGCCCAGGCTTTCCAAGGTGCCTGTTTCCATTAATTCTGCCTTTGCTTCTCTTTCCTGTGACCGCCCAACTTTACTGACTTTTCACTTCCTACCACCAGCATTTCAAAGCAGATGGGAAACACCTGCATGTACAAAAATCCTAGTCCTCTGGGGTATCCCAGGGAGCCCCAGGGGCACCCACGAATGTGCACATGCAGGTGCCCCATCCCTGGCAAGGGGATTCAGCCGGTGCCTCTGCCTGCACCAGCTCCACCTTTCCCACTCTCCAAAGGCATGTGCAACTTCAGCCCCTGGTGCTTAGCTGGGTGTCTCCCACTGCCTTCCAGCTGTTTTCCCAAGCTTTGGGCCAGCTGACGGGACAAACAGCACTGGCTCCAGCCTTGTTTGCCACTGAACAAGGGACACAAATGCTTGAAATACTTTCCTAATCTCATTTTCTCATGCAAACAACTGCTGGGATGTCAGGGATGTTAATCCAAGGCAGCAGCAGAGATGGGACATGCAGTTTGGTGAGGGGAGAACCCAGCCAGGGAGCATTCACAGCCCCTCAAGCCTCCCCACATGGCCCCAGCAGAGGAAGGTGCCCTGTGCTCACACCCACCCCAGCCTGGACCCTACCTGGGTGCAGGTGCCCTGCTGACTTGGCCAGTGAGGATCATTCCCTCCCTAATGGCAATGAGGGCCATTGAAATTCCTTACAGGGAATTTCAGGGCTAGTGACCCATGGAAACATCCATGGCCTGGGGTCACTAGCCCTCTTGGGAAGGGAGCTGAGGATTCCCAAGCAGTTTTTCCTGGAAGGATTGCTGGCTTTACTTGAGTGTGTGCTGGGATTGCAGTTGCATTTGGTGAGATTTTGGAAGCCCTGCTACTGCCTTCCCCTTCTCTCCTGGGTTTATCTCCCCAGAGCTGGCAGAGGCCAAGATGTTTCCATGTCTGCCTTCCCCAGGAGATGCTGGGGACCCGGGGGACACCGTTGAAGGCTGGCAGGTGGCAGCACAGCCTCCAAACACCTCCCCCTCTGTACAAAATAGCGCAGACCTGCTTTTTTCGTTTACACCCAAATCTGTTGTCATCCCTTGTGTGTTTACAGAAGAGAGGCATTCAATTAACACAGAAAAACGACTTGCACAGCCTGTGAGGGGTGCAGGAGCAGGGGCTGCCATCGTTCCTGGGGGGGCTGGATCCCCAGGAAGCTCGGGAGCCCTTGGGAAGCAGCTGCCAGTGGAGCAGGGACCACAGGACCCAGAGCCGCAGTGACCTGCTGGGAGCTGGAGCGCACTCTGCTAGCACCCTGCCAGGGATGCACACCAAACATGAGCTAATCTGGACAAAAATAGGAGTGAAATCATAATTCAGATGCATAATTCATGTGCATAATTTTTCTTGCTGTATATTCTCCCGGGATGTATTCTAGAAACTGCTTTCTTTCCCCTCCCCTCCCTGCTCCCGTGCTTCCAAAAAGTGCCGTAGATGCAAATCATTGGAGGCAGCAAGAGGTAGTAGCTTTGCTGGGTTACTAAATAAATGCTAAATTTGTCTGAGTTTCTAGCCTACATCTTGGCAAGTGATGCAGATTGAAGCTGGTGTAGAGACACAGCAGCCTTGTGATAATCACAGGATTTTAATTGCTTTCATTGTGAGCCCCGGCTACTGATTGTATCTGCACGGAAAACTGTAACAGTTTGCACTTGCCAATACTAAAAATGTTAAACAATAATGGCAATTAAGAGATAATTATAGTTATTTTGAAGCAAGGATTGTAGTTAAGACTCTAAGAAGATATCCCAAACGAGCAGGAAGCATTGCCCTGTTTACTGCACAGGCTTCACGCTGCTTTTCTATGATGTGAGATCCACCAGATTTAATTGCTTAATGATTTTCTATAAAATATTTAAGTACCACGGTGTCTTTAGCCAGCCCAGGCTCTGCCTGAACTGCACGTGTCAGTCTTGCCCAGGACAGAGGCAGGTCCAAGCCCTGCTCTGGCACCTCCTTGCTGAGTCACCCAAAGCTTTTCTTTTGCTAATGAGAGCCCAGGAGAGCTCCAGGGGCTCCCCAGCAGCACCCCTGGGTGGGCACCCTTCTGGAAGGGGCCACATGGGTGCCATCCCTCGGTCCCCCTGCAAGCTGTGGTTTCAGAGGGAGCCCTTGCAAGGTGGGTCAGGGTTTCCTCCAGCCGGGCTGACCTAAGGAGAAGCAGATGCTTTTGGCCGGGTCACTTTGAACCCTCTGAGAAAGCAGGGCTTTGAAACCCAGCTTTAGGAAGAGGTTGTGTCCTTGTCGGAGCGTTCTGGGCTTCCCTCAACAACAACAAAGGCATTTCTTTTTTGCCAGAGCCGTGTTCTGGGCCGGGCGCCAGCCGGCTGTGTGCAGGCTGCGGCAGGGCCCGGCCTGGCTCCGTGTCAGCCCCCGGCCCTCCCCGCCGGAGCGGCCCCGCAGCCGGGCAGGCAGCGGGAGCAGCAGGAATCACCCCCCAAACCTGTAACCAAACCCTGCGGGGAGAGGGAGCCCTGCAAGAAGGGATTTCCGTCCCTCTGACTCAGCTTAGGCAGCGCGGGGCTAAGGCTGGGGTCAGGGGCCCGGCTCGGCACAGCCTGGGGAAGCCTTTCTCCAGTGCCCTGCTAACCCTGACCGGGGTAAGACGTGGGAAAACCTCTCGCCGAGGGCCTGAGTGCAGCGTGGCAGGCAGTGGGAGCACACATCCAGCTCTGCAGATTCCAGCCCTCGGAGGGTGTGTGGGACTGGGCTGCAGGAACAAAGGGTGTCTTTCACTGGCTCACCCCGCACAGGGCCGCCGAGGCGAATTCCTGGGATGCTTTTATGGGCTGCTACCAATGCACAGGCAGAGCTGGGCTCCCAGCAATCTCCTCCCCCTGAAAGCACTTCATTCACACCCAGGCTGGAAAGAGGTGAAAGAAAAGGCCACGCACATGGTTACATGCAAGGGGCCTGAATGCAGGGGGGTCAGAGCACTCCCCAAGAGCTCCCTGCCCCAGGCTGGGAGCGAGGGCTCGGAGCCCAGGGGTCTGGACAAGCAAGGCAGCCACAGCCAGGCTGCTCCGCAACGGCCATAAATCATGGCAGAGGCGTGAGCAAGGAGGGAACAAAGGACATGGAGAGATGCCATGGCATCTGGCAGGGAAGGACCGCGGCGGCTGCACCAGAGGATGGCGTCTGAGGAAAGCCTCTGAGCCAGCCCAAGAGGGCCCCGGGCCCAGGGACAAGAGCTGGCCCTGCTCTGCCTCTCCCCAGGCCAGCCCTGTCAGCATGGGGCATGTGGGGACAGGGGACATGGGGGATCATGACATCCCACCTCACCCATGGCCCCACAGCACTCCTGGGATGTCTCCCAAGCACTGCCCTGGCCCACCGCTGATTTTTCCATCAGGCCACAAGGAGCTCTGGCACATGGGTTCTGAGTCCCCAGCACCAGGATGGAACAACGTGGCATGCAAAGGCCACTCCAGCAGCCTGACTCCACAGGCAGTTGGGAACATGCTGCATCAGGGCTGGATAAAGCTGTTCCTCAAGCTTAATCCAGGGCCAAACCCCACTGAGCAGCAGAGCAGAGCCTGGGGCTGCCCAGCCTGCCCCAGGGGAAGGGACAGGGACTGGAGGGGGTCTTCTTACCCCCTATTCTGGGTGCTGAGCCCACCAGTGCTCAGAGCACCTGCCACCACTACCAGAAGGGCTGGCAAAGGCACTGACCTGATGATAAGCAGTTATTTGTCTCGTTGGTAATGAGTTATTACTCAGCCCCAGCTAGACACTGCCTTAAGGAAGGAAACATCTGATCATCTTTTAATAAACACAGTTGGCTCCTGCGAGGCTCCTGCAGCTCCTGCATCTACAAAGTGCTCCAAGACACATGGCTTCTGCACAGACAGAGCTGCTGTGAGTCACTGTCTGGGAAAGGGTGTCAGGATCCTTGCTCAATAAATAGAACAAAGGAGGGAAACCTCGGGTGGGCAGGGATGGCACAGCCCTGCTTCCTTCACTGTGTGCCATCGTCCTCCTCAGGATTTACCCAGCAGAGGCTGAAAGTGAGATAAAAATTATTTCCACGCTCTCTCTCGTCATCACTAATCACCTGCAAAAGCACTGGGAGAAGGAACAGGTCTGTTGGGTACTGGCTTTTCCAGCCACAGGCTCTGCTTCCATGTGCCTGGAGCACAACACTGCAGCAGCAATGCTGCAGGCTGCTTGGGAGACAAGGACAGCCCTGACCTGCAGCCTGGGTGTTCCCACGGGAGCAGTGTGCAACTCCCAGGCCTATGCTGCCACTTGTCCCTTTCCAGAGTCCCGGGTGGTCACAGAGAAGGGGAAAAACATTGTGCCAGGCAGGCAGGGAGATGGACTGACACCTTCTCCCATGGCTCTACACAGTGGTCATTCTGCAGAAGAGTGAATCCCAGGCAGTGTCTAGTAGTGATACCCACGGAGCAGAGCTCCCCAGCCTCTCTGCTCTCCAGTGCCACACAGCCCTGCTTTTGTAAGGCACTTCCACATCTGGAAGAAATACTCGGCATGAGGAATTGAATGACTTGGCTGGTAAGATAGAAAACAATGTGACACTCTCACCAGCCACAAACCACACGGCTCCCCACAGTGAATGCACATCTGCAGGCACATCTGCACCCAGAGCCTGCCCACAGCAGCAGCCTCAGAGTCCCTCCCCTGCAGCCGGGCACTTTCTGAGTGCTTGTGAGGCAGCACAACATAAACTGAGTTTACATTTCAATAGCGTTTTTGCCCAAACACATCTGGAAACAGTTTCTTTCTCTAGATGATCCCCCTGCAGATACATACCTTCCAGTCCGTGTCCCAGATCCAGATGTTTCCAAATAGCTTGAAACTGAGCAGCCATCCCAGGAATGCCATTGGTTTGTCCAGCTTGGAAACAGTTAATGCTCCGAGGCATCATCCAGGACACCTGTGCCGGGTGGAAACTGGAGACAAAGTGGAGCCCAGCAATGGAAAAAAGTCAAAGCCAAGAGCCTTGTGAGCTGCTGGGGAGTGGGAGGGGAGGGAAGTGGGACACAGCTCCAGGATCAAACTTCCCCCTGCTCTCAGATGTAGAGGGAAGCGCTGCTCAAATTCAGGCAGTTTGTGTTTTCCAAGTGCTGCAAGGAAGATGGTTTAGGGGAAAGCCTGCTCTGTTTCACTGCCTAGTTCCTGAAGATGTGAGCGACAGCTCCTCTTCCTCAGCCTGAAGCTGGACTCCTGCTGCAGAGACACATCCAAGGAAGCACCAAGCCCACTTTGTACTGGTGTGTGTCAGCTCCAGGGCACACCATCCCTTCAGCCCTGGCAGGGCCTCCCCATCCCACCAGAGATGGATTTCCAGCAGTACCACAGTCCCTGGATACATGGCTGGAATGGGGGTTTCCCAAATGAAACTCAGGCTGGAAAAGCATTTTACCTGAGGTTTGGATCAGCAGCCTTCTGTACTGCAGCTGGGTTTCGGGATCCAGATTCTCTGCCTCTTGCTTTGTCTGAGGGCCCTGTGCAGAGGGGGCTTGACTAGCCCAGCCCTGCATGGCTGCACATTTCCTTGGAGCATTAACCCAACCCGAACCAGGCCTGGAACACAGAGCCCCAGCCCAGCCAGACCTCAAGCCCAGCGATTCCCCTTCCAGCTAAAAGGCTGGGACTACAGAGAAAAGAGCATCACTGCCAGCTCCCCTAAAGTGGAAACCACCCCTGCTCTGGGGCACTGGCAGGTGCAGGCTGGAGCAGATGGCCCGTGTGTAACAGCCGTGCTGCTGCCTGCGAGGCTCAGCCCGTGCGGATGGAGTGCCTGGGCTGAGTCACGCTGCTCACGCTGGTGTTACTGTGCCACAGCAGAGCTGTTACACTGCTGTGCTTGGGAAGAGCCCACAGCTTTTCCAAAATATCACCCGGGGCCACAACCCCAAATTTAGGTTGCATCGGGAGCAAGATAACAAGCTGAGGGGGTTGTTTAAGGGCAAGCCCACAGCCCCCGCAGCGTGAGAGGCATTAAACACATCAGATTCAGCTCTCAGCTTTCTCTCCAGCACCGTGAGGAGGCCTGAAGGGAAAGCCTGCTTTCCTGGGAAGCAGGGAGACACCTTCCTGTGCAGGAAGCTGCTGCACCCCCTGGCTGCCTCAAGCCGTTAAGAGGTCAGCTGCCAGCCATTCAGATCCAGGTCACTTGGCACAGAGCATCCCACCAGGGTGCAGCAGGACACAATTCCCTCAATCCCTCCCCCCTGGCTCAGCCTTTGAGCTGACTGGAGGTCAGCATCAGCACACAGGCACCACCTAAGCTCCTCTGGTCATTTCTCCCTCCCTGACCTGCCTTCTTTGGGTCATCAGTACCTTCCAGGGCAGAGAAATCGCTGCTCACCCTCTCTGGACAAGGACTGGCTTTGCTCAGGAAAGCTGGTAAGGAAGAAGAAACCAGAGGCTGTTTAAATGTGTCAATTCACCTTTAATGTTTGAAAAAAAAAATAAATGGTATTTGAGCAATTGCAGTTATGAAGGGAACAGATCTTGCTTCACGAGAGACCGTGAACAGATTCACATTAGACTCATGCTTGGAAAAAAACAAACCCAAAACATTCTCCTTTCAGACCCAGAGAGGAGTTCTGAAGAGACAAGACCACACGAGTGCCCCAGACAGTCCAAGGCACATTATCCCAGTGCAGACATTTCCATCGACATGAACTTATGACAGCTACATTCTTTCTAGTTACAACATTGTTCTATCCATAATACAAAATTAGGCATACTTTGGATTTTGCACAGAGACAAGAAGGACTTTTACTTCAGGAAGTCATCAACCTGGGTCACCAAATCATTTCACAAAGAGCTCCCTTCACTCTGCCCTTCGTCCCCAGCAATGATTTATTCCCAACACCAAATTAATCTCAGACACAAGCTGGGCTCACCAGCCCAGTGGTATTGCCAATGCATTAGTCAGCAAACCAATAATTAGAGCTTATAAAAAGCACCAGGGATTTATTTGCCATCACACAGCATTTCTGCACACCCAGGTCAGAACTTCCTGCAGTGTAATCCCGAGTCAGTACGTACTAAGACAACATCACTGCTGAACCTATTGGAGACCAAGACATTTGTCTGCCTTTGAAGCAGATGTCACATGAGTTTCCTTCACACAAACATCACATGTAAATTTAAACTTCTTGGTACTGTGCTTTAAGAACAAAAGCAGATATCAGAACATAGAGGACAATCCTCCGGAAATAGCTTATTAGCTACAGAAAATAAAATAAAAGAAAAAAAGAAAAAAAGAGACAGTGGCCACTTACAAGTCTTCCACACGACTAGCTTGCTTTAAGGAGAGCATCAAGTTAAGGCAGTGTTGAGACAACTGGCTACAAACATGCCGAATAGAGCTGTTGTCAGTAGTCACCAATTTGATATCCTACTCCATTGCGGGGCCGGGCCACGTGGCTTTAGACTCAGTATCAGGGTCTAAAGACTTCAGCCACAGGATTGCTGCTTTCTGCAACAAGCAGGAACTCAGGGGCTGGATTTGAAGTCTTCTAGACCACGATGAATTGCTTACTCAAGTCTAGGTCAATGTTTCAGCAGAGCCAAAAATACAGCGAAGGGCACTGAACAAGAACACCGAGGGGTGCCAGCTGCAAGCCTGTATCACAGTCAAAGGTGGAGATCACCTTGGGTGTGGAAGCCACGTCACCCAGAGCCACCCCACCAGCTTTCAGGGATGGTCTAAGACCTGCCCCGAGGGTACTGGGAGAGCCAGCTCTCTACAGTCTGCAGGGTGGGACAGAGGCTCACACTGGCTTTGCTCCTCTTTGCAAGATTAACAGTCTAACAGGACTCAGTAAGGAAGTCTGGGGCTTTTGGCCTGCCCAAGAAAGTTTTCCCAGCCTCAAAGAAGGAGTTACCACTGAGGGAGCTGTTGTGGAATAGTTTTATTTCTTCCCACGTAAAGGCCATTGTTTAAGCATTTACAGGTTTCCTAGTGCAATACAACCAAAAAAAGCAGTAACAAAAAAATGCCGCCTTCTTCCCAGGCAACTAAACAGAAGTAGATTTTTACTGCAACATATACACATTAAATATAGTATACAGTCCATGCAGCGGCATAGCCATGTTAGAGGGAGTCGTGGCTTCAGCCATCAGTGCATTACAGTCCAAATTTCAATGGCTCCTACTTCCTATCCAGACTTGAAGAGAAGAATTGCAACCTGACCCAAGTAAAAATAGATGAAGTGCTTTGTCTCGTGTGTTACATAGCTGCCAAAGTTTCTGCCAACAATGCAGTGCCAAGTTGGGTTGTATTTCTTGTCAAATTCCTGAAGAAAGAGAAGAGAGGCATTAAGGCCAAGAAAGCCCACATCAGAATAGCTCTAAGCACAAATTCTGAGCTGGTTCTGTTCACACACTATCACCTCTCCTCCCACCTGCAGCATCTTGAGATACCCCACTGCAAGACACCATTAAATTAAGCAACCAAACCTCTGCACTGGATTGTTTGAAGGATTCAACACAAGCAAAACATCTTCTAAGCCTTGGAGCACCATCAGCCCTGGGCAGGAAGAGCAGATGCAAGAGCTCTCCTTGGTACAGCCCTGTGTGTAGGCTAATCAGGGGAATAATTCTCTCCCATTCCAAACCCACTCACAAAAAACAAAAAATGGTTTTGGCATGTTTGCTCCAGCAAGGCATCTGAGCTTAAAGGTCACCTAAAAAAGGAAGGAAGAAAAGCCTGGCTTCTGCTATTTGGGACTCTTGTACACAAAGGGGAGGAAATCCACACTGAAAATGAGCAGGCAGATTCACAGGCCAGAGAGCAAAGACCCAAGAGGTCAGAGGTAAGCAAGCTGAATGCTGGTTCAACAGTCTTCACCTATTTAGCAGGCAGGATAGGGTTAAAGACCATTTTCCTCCCTCTAATTAACACACTACTCCCAAGAACACCCTTCCCTCCCCTGAGACAGAGCCAGAAGAACAGACTCAACATCCAAGATTAAAGCCAGTTCTAGTTCTCAGACAGCAGAAGAGTTTGAGCTGTTTGCAGGTAACCTTTGAAGTAAGGAAAAGGCTTTCTTGCCAGGGCACGAGGGTGCATCAAATTGCTTCCCCCATCCCAACACACTCTCAAGAAATAAAGGCCAAGTTCTTTTTGGATGCCTTCTGTTGCACTCCCTCACTTTACAGGCTGCATTGCCCCGAGCACTTAGAGCTAAGTCATGCCTCAAAGTGATCTGAGAAGTCAGGAGACACCTTTGAATCCTTTGCCTTCAAGCTTAGATTACAAGCAAGGCCCAAACACCAGCCCAGGTGCCAGGACTTCACTGCCTCTGAAGTAAGATTTCCCTCCTCCAAGAGCACTTTTCCTGACCATTCTGAGAAGCTGCTACAGGGGGAACCAACAGCTCCCCAGGTGCTGTCATCAAGCATGAGACTCAATTAACAGACTGCTGCAAATGGGGAGAGAACCTCTTCACCAGCCAGGGCAGCTGCTTGCACTGTTCCTAACACAGCAGCTTCCACAGCTCCAGCAGCCAGCACAAGGCCCATCCCAGAACCACACATGCACTGCTGCCCACCAAGTGAAACATCGGGGTGATTCCCACCTGCACTGGTGCTGCAGGTCTGTGGAGCAAGTCCTAAGCAGAGGCAGCTGCCAGCCCTTTCCAGGCTGGCAAATCCTGAGGGACAGCACTTGCAGTTTGCTCAGAGCTTGCCAGAGCTCTGCCACAGCCCTCCCCTGACCTTGGAGAAGTCACTCCATCCTCTTGAAAACAGCAGTAAAGCAGCCAAGAAGCCAAGTATCTTCTCCCTCCCAGCACGCAAGCATGAAGCCTCAGCCACTCAGCTCCTGACAGACTCAGGAGCTCTGGGAAGTCGCAGCCAGCACAGCACCCTCATCCCGGAGTTACCTTCTTGATATATGCTGCAATGTCCTTTTCTATGTTGTACTTCTCCATGGCCTGTGTAGCACAGTCTACAGCATCCTGCTGCATGTCCTCGGACATGTCCGCATTCTTGATCACAGCCTTTCTGTCAGACATGGTGAACCTAAGGCAGAACATAGATTCCTTTAATCCCTTCCCAAACAGGAGACTTTGCTTCCTGTGCATCAGAGGTTGTCCTTTCCGTGCAGGCTGCGTCACAAGGCGATAGCACAAACCCTGCTATGGCCACAGTGAGTTTATCGGGGTTGCCTATGCAGCCCCAGGCCAAGGTGCCCCTTACAGCCGGAGCACTGGCACTGGCTGGAGGTTAGATCAGAGGTAGCCCAGCATCACCACACGCAGGAAAAGCTCATGTGTGGGAGGAGACGGGATCTGCAGAGAGCCACAGCCCTCCTGCACATCAATAGGCTACAGCCAAGTTTGCCATCCAGGTGTACCAGTGTTTTGGAACATCCCCCGCTCAGAGCCTTGCAAGCAACAGATCCCAGACTGCCTGCCACGGGCACGGAGGCTCAGGAAGCACATTCAGAGCAGCAGTACTTTTATTCTACTCCATCCCAGGTGTCACAGCTTCTGCTGCTAGTTTAGCCTGGAAGGAGCATTGTTCCACATTCAGCCATCATCACACCTTCACTTCCCTGCTGCTCTGCCATGAAACCCAGCCTTCAGCTGTTCCCACAGGACAGAGCCAGTCTGATGAGCCAGAAGCAGGTTAACACCACTCTGCAGCCTGGAAACAGGGCAGGGAAAGCAGGTCCCACCACGGAGACAGAGCTTAGCAAAGCTCTCCCTTTCCTGCCCCCTCCTCAACCGGGAACCACAACACAGATGCCAAAACCAGCACGCTACTGCAGTCCCAGACTTGTCCTGGAGCGAGGTCTGCAACCCCTTTGCTCTCAAAATTAAACTGCTTTGTACCAGCCACTGCAGCCATCAGATCTGATATGGCCTTTCCAGGGAGGTGTCCAGCACAATTCCTACAGTCCTAGAAAACTGGGATTTCGTGATGCTATCACTGCAGTCTTTCTTCAAGCCCTGGAGAAGGCTCATCATGAAGGCCTACTCTGGGCACCACAGCCCTCATTCCCATTCCCCACTCAAGGCCTGGGGAGGCACATGTTTCCTGGGGATCCAGCTGCTCACCTTGCAGCGGCTCTTACCCCAGCACATTAAAACTTTGTGGGAATAAGCTTCTTAATGGCAAGGAGTGCCTCCATTTAAGCCTGCAGAGCACCATTAAGTTTCCTAAATCCTTTTACAGCACTCTAAGTCTTGAGTGATACTACCAAGTGTGTTTTGAAACAGTGAAACTACACATTTTTAGCTCTGCTGTGGAGTGAAAAAAATCTGCTGCAATGATCACTTCCTGGAAGAGCCCCAGAAAACTGAAGGAGTAGCTTTGTTACAGCAATTAAAGGAGCTTGCTACCCAGAAAGAGAATCCGGTTACATAATTGCAGCCCTCTGATTACAATACTTCAATTCTTCCCTCTGCCTGCACTTGAAGACTTCTACTGCCACCTTAATTTATACAGTTTAGATGTAGTGTTTAATAGAGCACCACTATTAACACACACTAACAGCATTGGGAGGAATGACAGGAACTGAGCTCCACTGCCAAGGGAGAGCACATGCTCCTATCACAGCCCTGGAAAAGCCACTCCATGGCTGTTTGCTCCTTTCCATGCCATGGTTTCAGCCAGTAGGGTTTTGCCTGCAGCACAGAAGCCAAGGAAAGAGAACACACAGCTCAGAACAGCCTAAACTGCCTGTAGATTTGGATTCATCAACCAGGAATCTGACCATCTTTGGGAAAAGTCTTCTGGGTGTCAAGTCCACAGGAAGAAGGAAGGAACAGAAATCCACTTGTGGGTCATTCTTCCAGAAAAGCTTCTTTAGGGAAAGAGAGCAAGCAAGCCCTCACACCTGCACTGCTCAGAGTTCAGAGGGCACCTGCCATTGCATAACCAGGCACATAGTGACCTGCAAAAGGCACCTTCCCTCCTCATTGTCTAGGCGAGGAGCATTCCAGTGCAGGCCTGTGCTGCCACGGGCAACAGCGCCAGAGGAAAAAATGATCATCCTTCAGCAGGGCTGCACACGCTGGCCAGGAGGCCTCCCCTGCACTGCTCCAGGGCACAGCATCCCCCACAGCCCACCACGGCAGCGGCTGGCAGTGCCCATGCTGCTGCACCTGCCACTGGAGTGTCACACCCTGCACCCACCTGAACATCAGAGCAGGGCCCCAGGCTCTGCTCTCTCCCTGGGGGGTTACAGGGCCACCCTCCCCACGAGGCAGCCCAAAGCAGCAGCACAGACATAGCATAACCCTAAACCACAAGATCACAGGTGGCTCTCGGGGTCTTGCCATCAATCTGGCCCTCTTTGAGGAAAACCACAAAGCCCGAGCACTCATCTCAGGGCAAGATGGGCCTAGGAAGGGGTAACATTACAGCTCCAGCAACCACTCCTTCCCCCCAAGGGCAGGATGTGGTCTGTGAGGAGGAAGACCACAGCCCCAGCTGCCACTCCAGGGCAGTATGAGGTCTTGGGAGGGAAATTAGGCCCAAGGCAGCACATAACCCTTTTCTTACCAGAGTAGGATAGGGTCTTAATTGTACGTTCAAGCCCAGAACTCCAGCAGGACAAGCTGGGGTTTTAGGAAGAGCAGGAGACATAAGCCCCCTGGTCCCTCTCTGAGCAGGATAGAACCCCAGAAATGAGATGGGGCTGAAGCCCAGCATCCACCACCTCCCCCATGAGGACAGCATAGATCGCGAGGATGGGAGCACCCATCACTTCCCCACCAGGGCAGCACAGATCCCACGGCTCGGAACGGGGCCCAAGCACAGCACCCACCGCTCCACCACCAGGACAGCATGGATTTCGCGACTGGGGACGGGGCCCAACCCCTCCACGTACCGCATCCACCACCTTGGCCGAAGAGGGCCCTGGGAGGGGGTGCGGCACAGCCCCTTCCCCCGTAGGACTCCCGGGAGCCGGAGCCCTGCGTGACCTTCACGGGGGGAGCTCCGGGGGCGCCCGAGGCCGCGGTGACCTTGCCTGGAGCGAGACCAGGTCTGCAGCGGCGCGGCCCCCCAGGGAGGGGCGGGCTCCGATCGCTCCCCAAGAACCGGTCGCGCCCGGCCACGGCAGCGACCTCCGCCCTCGAGGCGGCCCCACCGCCACTCCGCACACGGAGCGACCGATGTCGGGCGAGGCTCGGAGACCCACAGCCCAGCGGAGACATCGCTCACCTTCACAGTGACAGGGCCACCCCGGGAGGGCGAGGCACGGCACCGAGGAGAAGGAGGTGTGAGGAGGCCCGGCCGCGCTGCCTCAGCCCGCTCCGCTCCGCTCGGCGCCCCGCGCGCTCTGCGCCCCGGCGCCGCGCCGCTCTCAAATACCGCCCCGCCCGCTGCGGCGCGCGGGCCGCCGCCACCCCATTGGCCGCACCGCCAGATCGGAAGAGCGTC
>JAYDZK010000066.1:1038721-1063887 GCA_034509185.1 Euphonia xanthogaster | reverse complement strand
TTTTATTAATATTTTTATTTTTTATTTCTGGACTGATTCAGATAAAGGGATTTAGAAGGACTGAGCATCTGCAGCTGCACTTATCTGAACTTCTCCTCTCCTAAATCCGTTGCCAACTTTGATTGAATGGGTGCTGTGGATGTGATTATATAATACTGCCATTTCCAAGCAGTGTTTTTGGTAGGTTTTAATAAACAGACTTTTCAAAAAGACGGCAATATAGAATTGTTAGATCCGTTGTTGATCTAAAAAAAAAAATTTGCTTTATATTTTCATTAAATGACTTCTTTTAATATTTTATTCAGAATACCTATGAACTGCTGCAAAACGGTAATTTATTTTTTCCCCAGATCTTGTATTACGTGTTTTTTTCAGACGAGCACAAATCAAAATGAAATGAAAATATGGACAGTTGTTAGGTAATAAGGGTATCTTTTGATGTGATAATTTGATTGTAATTTAATTTGAGTAGTGATTCCGTAAGAGCTGATTGAGAAAATAAATTTGTTAGAATGAAATAGTCTGTGTCTGATGCATAAACACTGTGTCGAAAAACAAACAAAAAAAAAGTTCTCTGAAGGGACATACTGCTAAAGTGAGAGAAATACCGAGGGTCCGACCTGCCGGCTGCACGGCCCGTGCTCCCCGGCAGTGCCCCCGCCTCACCCTCGCTGCTGCTCGCCCGGCGCGGGGCTCTCCCCCTGCCCGCCTCTCCGCCGAGCCCGTGTCCGCGCTCCCTTCCATCAGCCCCGGGGACCCTGTGTCACCGGGAAGGACGGCGACATTAGAGCTCACCACACGCCACCTTCCCCCCGAAAGGGCTGTGGCGCCTCGGTTTAGGCTGGCACTTGGGCGCGGGCGGTACCTGAGCGCGTCCTCAGGTCCCGCGTGGCCGGTGCTAAGAGGGATGTTTCCAAAAGTTCAGTCTTGTTTCCTCTCTTTCCAAACTGAGGCTAGACGCGGGGGGAGGTGCCGGGGGGGGGGGTGTGGAGGATGGGGAGGCAAAGAGGGAGAAGGGGGCTGACCTATAATTTATTTTAACTCATTTTATGTATGTATTAATATTTGTATTTATTTTATCTTTATAATTTAAAGGAAATTATATGTTATATTTTTTTCCTGATCGAATATATAGAATAATACTTTCAGCATCCCACGTGCGGTCTGCCTAGTTCACCGTTTCTGTTGTTGCTGTTGTTGTGGCTGTTGTTGTTGTTTTAAGGTTTTTCTATGGGGTGTGAAGTGGTGTAGTCTAGTTTTCTCTTCCACTTTGCCATAGCGCTGCCATGCCTTCTTTGCAAACACACGCGCGTGTCTGTAACGTTGGAGATGCCAATAGATGGACTAGCTGACCTGTCATATTTATCCACTAGAATTTATTGCAATGTAGGGACAAGTGAACGACCTCCTCAACTCTCCTCATTTTGCAGCGGGGAGGTTGTGGGAACTAGAGAGCCGCATCTAATGCATCCACCCGCCCCCATTGATAGTCTGCCGGAGAATAGTGTTTTCTTTTATGATCCAGCTCCTCTGTGGCTCCTTCCTCACCTTCCTCTTCCTCCCCTCCTCCGCGCCCCCTCCCACCTGCCTTGTTTCTCTACGTGCTATTGAGGCGGGGGTTAAACCCCCAGAAAACTGCTGTAGGAACAACAAGCACTTCTTCCTTTCAGATAGGCCTTGTGTAAGTCCATAAATCAAAGCCAACCTGGGAGCAGCGCACCGGGATGCATTATTTTAACACCAGCTCGTAGTAAATATCACCGTCGGTTTGATTTGTGAAATCCGAAAGGCCCTACTGACACGGAGGAAATAAGAGGGGGGGGTGGGGGAAGAAGCCAACCCAACAAAGGGAAAGAGAACCCGAAAGGGTAAAGGACGCTATTTCTTTTGTTCGTTGTAGCAGAAGCTGCTGGCTGATTTTGCAGCTGGGGAGGGAAGAAGGGCCGGGCGGGGGCCGGCGTGCAGGCGGCCCGGCCGGGCTCCCCTCCGGGAGCCGGGTACCACTGACACGTGAGGTGGGATCCTGTTTTCACACACGAAGGGGAGCAGTTGTATTAGCCGCGGAGAAAGTCTATTTAAATTTCGGAGCGGTATTTGGTTACTCGATTTGGATGGCAACAAAGAGCTAACGTTAGGCTTCACGCTGGTTTCTATTAAAAGGCAACCTTTGCGGGTTGCTGCCTCCGAAAAGCTGGGGGTTAGGCTAGAGGAGTAACGTGTGGTCGGAGGGACCGGCAAAATGTGCCAGTTCCGTGGACTTGTTATGCACAAAAAGTGAGGCCATGGGCGCTCCCCCCTCCGCCCCCTCCCCCGCCCCCGAGAAACTGAATCCTTTGAATGTATTTAGGAATTTCAGGGTTGTGAGTCTCAGAGATAGCAAGAGGTAGATAATAAGTGAGAGGGTTTGCGCTAAGGGTTATATTGTTACACGTGTAAATAATGAAAATATTGTTATATATCACCAGATCTCTTGATGAATTTAGTAATTGTATTCATTTATAATATCAGTGTTCTGTGCTTGGTAATAGAGTCGGCATCGTTTTACTCACTTTTTTTTTTCTTTATCTTCTTTTTTTTTTCCCCTTGCCTAAAGGAAAGCCAAATGTTTTACAAAGTTATGTTTGATCAGACTGGGTAATCCCGAGATGTGATTATTTATAGTTTACATTTTCATATCCTGCGGTCCTCTATTACGCCCCAGTCTTCTCACTCACATCCCATCCTTCCCCCGTCGAGCCTGTACACAATAAATCATTTTCAGGTGTATTTTAAATAGTCATGTCACTGCTGTTGGTCTGCGTATATTCCGAAATTTAGCAGAGAGCTCTCCTTTGGTTAAAAACGCAGCAGTTCCTATCGGAAAGTGATCTTTACAGAATCCTTATGCTTTAATGTAGTGACTTGTGTTTGCACATTACAATGCTCACAACTTGTTTTGTATGAATGGTTTTAAATGGAACGTTTAGAGAATAATTGGTTCTAATATGAAATGCAGTATATACTATTGATAATTTTATCAATAAGTGTACTATTTTAAATAACTTTAACAATTAAATTTGGGGTTTTTTTAATTATATATTTGTAAAATATTTATCCTGTTGAAAGCAACAATACATTGTTGTATTTATTCGTTTATTTTTGTAATAAATGATCAACATCTTCAAGCTACAGCAAAATCGATACTTCTATATATTTATACAGGGATACTTTTCTGAAGCGCAGAGATGCACATTCCGATTTGGAAGAGAGTGTAAAGATTACCTTTGTAACTGGCAAGCTGCAGGACAAACTGTAGGCGTGAGCTTCTTCGCCACATGTACTTTAGTTTGCCTAAGTTCCAGGGTAATTAATCAAACTCTAAAAGGGACGCAACAAGTCCCGACCTCGGAGGCAGGCGTGGGGCGAGCGCTTGAGGACAGGGATTCATTTTGCTAATGCCAGGGTTGACGAGGAGCTTGGTCGCCTCTGGCGAGAGGAATGGGTGGCTGGATGGAGCGATCGGAGGAGATGCAGGGAGGTGGTTATTGCCCCATCGGTGTTTTCAGTTGCAGTTTGGCACAATGGAGCGGGCGCAGCCTTCAATAGGCGGCGGAGCGAGGGGAGAGGAGGGCGGCGAGCGGCCCCGCAGTGTCAATGACACAGCAGTAGGGAGTTCTTTGCTTGAGAGGCTTTGGCGACACAAAAAGCTAAGGGGTGAAGGCCGAACGGGGGAAGGCTCGCCGCCCATCCCGTCCTGCCCGACACCGAACGAGCAGCCGGGTCCGCGGTGGTGCCCACGGGGCCTCGCCCTCGGGGCTGCGACGGGACCCGCGTCCCGCTCAGCCCCGGAGCATCGCCGGTCCCCGAGCGCGACCCCTCCGTGCCACTGGGGCTTTGGATTTGGTGGCTTCCTGCTGCTGGACATCGTCCCTGTGCCCTGTGCCGCGTTCGTGGAGCAGCACACCTCACACCCCGCCATCCCCGCCGGTGGGCATCGCTTGCAGGAATTGCCGGGGCCCTGGTGTGCCACAGCAGCGGTGGTCACCTCCTGGCGACCAGGGTCACTTGTGAGCCCCCAAACGGGTGCCCAGCTCAGCCACACCTGTCATCCTTGCTAAGGATGGAGGGCACCATCCTGCCAGGCTGATCCTCACCTGGGGTTCCTGTCCAGCGCTGAAATTGCTGCCAGGGCGTTGTGGGCAGACAGCGATGGAGGAGTCAAGTGCAAGTCACGGCTCAAAGCAGTGCTCTCCTGCACCGTCTGTCTCTCGGGCGGGCTGGAAAGGCTCTTTTTTATTATTTTCTTAAAAAGCAGTGGAGTCGCACCTCCTCCTCACACCTCCTCCTGCTGCTGCCACTGACAACAAACACGGGGGCTGGAGCCGTGAGGATTTCCAGGGGAGAACCACCATCCTGGGCTGACCCCTGAGGCTGCCGCTGGGGCTCTGCTGGCGGGGCTGCCCTGCGGCTGGGGAAGCTGTGGCTTTCCTCACATCCTCCTCCTCCTCCTCCATCTCTAAGAACACAGGCTGGAGCGGCATCTGCTGTGCTGAGAAGCTTTTTGTGGTTTTCACAGAGGTTTTCCTGTGGAAGTGCTTGGCGGGAGTGCAGCACCGGGGCAATGAGACCCCAGGGGAGCCCTCTGGGAGCACAGATTGCTAGTGCTGGGATGGTGGGAAGCTTTTGGTGGTCGTCATGGCAGAGGAGACCCTGCCATCACCTCCTGGTGCACCTGTGCCCCCGTGTTATCCAGCCACGCCGTGGTGAGGCTGTGCCTGATGCTGGCAGAGCTTTGTGCACCAACCCCTGGCTGTCCACAGCCCTGGTGTCAGAGCCTCTGACAGCCGAAATTATTTCTGTCAAAGGTGCCCATCCTCTTCCCAGCCACAGAGTTCCTGGGAAAGTTTGAACTTTTCCAGCATTTTATTAAAAACCAGCTTTCAAATGAGAAGGAAATGAAGGAAACCCGCTGACACCTGTCGGCGTTGGTGGCGTGGCTGAGGGGCTTTGCCCTGGCACCGGGGCTGTGGTGCCCCGGGGAGCAGCACAGCCTGGCAGGGATGCTGGAGCTTATCTGCCTGCAGCAGCACCCTCTGCAGGGGCACAGTGCTGGCATTGGGAGTGGGAGAGCCACGAGGGGATCAGAGGGTCGTTCATGGTCAGGGTCTGTGCCCTGAGGATGAAATCCCAGGTGGGATGTGTGGGAAGGCGGCTCTACCCTAACCCTGTGGGTGGGCTCGTGGTCAGAGCTGGGAGGCTTTGGGGTGGCACAAGGTGATGGTGATGATAATTGATAACTATAGAACAAGAAAAAAACTTGAAATAATAGCACAGAGATGGGTCCCTCTCTCGTTGTGGTGGCAGCATCTCTGTCACCATGGCCAGGGAGGTGGAGGGATGTTGGCTGGAGCCTCTCCTCTGCTCGGTGTCCCTGGGTTTGCAGCTGCAGTGTGGGGACCGGGTTTTCCCGGGTCTGTTTTGCCTGTTCTGCCGGTTCCCGGCGCCAGCACGGGAGCTGGATGGGCACAGCAGCGAGCCAGACGGTCCCTGAATGGAGTGGGAAGCTGGAAGGAGAAAGCAACCCACCCAGCTGGGTGGAAAGCTGGCTGAAAACAACAGGAAATGAGAACGGGGGAACATCTGGGTCCAGCTCTTGCACCACTTCCGACGGGCGCGGAGCAGCTGCTGCCTCTGGCTCCCCCGGCATGTCCCCAGGGCTGGAACCGCGGCTGTCCCAGCGCATCGGCACCAGCCACCCCGTCCCCTGGCCGGGGGGGACAGGCTGCGGTGCCCCATCCGCGGTGCCCCCGGCCCGCCCCGCCGGCCGCCTGTGATGCGGGTGAGTGGCAGGGCCATTGTGGCCTCTTTGTGCCTCCCTCGGTTCTCCAGGTCTGCACAAAACCTGCCATGGAAACCGGAGCCAGCCGCTGCCCCAGGAAACCCGCAGGCGCAATTAGGAAATGCAAATAGGAATGCAAATTCCTGCCTCGCCTTCCAGGGCTCCGAAATTGCCCCTGGGCCGCCGATGTGCCCAGGCCACTGGAGTCCCCACCTGTGGGGATGGGGAAGGTGTCAGAGCAGGGCCAGGCAGGCAGAGAGAGCTGCAGTGAGCTGCTCTTGGGGTGCCTCAGGCTCTTTTCCGGGCTCCCCACGCTCGTGGTGGCAGGACCGGGGCATCTCACCCGTGCTGAACGGTGACTCATAGGTGACAATATGACATTGACATTTTTTCCATCCTCTCTGTTGCCCAGCGACAAACAAACAAACAAGTGTGCCTTCAAACCCACAGTAGCTGCCTTGCAGGGACTGTCCCCTGGCTGGGCCCAGGCCTGTCCCGGTCCCTGGGGTCTGCCGGGGTCTCTGGGGGTTTTTTGGGGAGGTAGAAGTGTCCCCCAGCCCTCCTTGGAGGGTGTGAGCCTGGCAGAGGCAAGGCAGGCTGCCCACTCGGCAGCGAGGACCCTCCACCAAAGCACACCAAGAATAGATGGGAAAGGAGATAAAATCCACCCACAAATAACTCCAGGAATTCCAAACTCTCCAGGTCTTCCCTTCTAGGTGGCATTTGTGAGCACTGGAGACGCTGGCTCTGCCTCGGTCCCCAGAGCAGTGTGTGTGGCTGGAGTGGGGATAATGGGGCTGAGGAGGATGGACAGTGGAGCAGTTAAGGGCGGGTGCTGATCTGAGCCATTCCCCTCCCTGGAAGGAAGCAGGAAGGTTTTCTTTTCCATCTGCTGGAGGAGCCGTAACTCAGAGCCAGGAGCTGAGACTGGCACGTGGAGGGCATCATCCACAGCCATAATCCGTGTGGGGAATGGCAGATACTTTATGCCCTGATCTGGGCCTAATCTACAGCTGTGCCACTTAAACCAGGCCTTGTTGATGGCTTTTAGTTTTCTAAGCTGCAGCCCCTGGGTCCTTTCAGCAGCTGGAGTGGTGTGGGATGTGCATCCCCATTAGTGGTACATTTTTCCAGCCCCAGCCTGCTTTTATTGCAGGGAGATGAGCTCTGACTCCTGGAAGTGGTATTTCTTCCTTCTGCCTGACAGCTGGTCGATCCCTGGCCTCACTCTCACTTCCCCAGGGAAGGCACATGCCCCCCGATGGGCACACAGAGGCTGCGGAGGGAGCCTGGCCCCTGCCCTTGGCTCTGGAAAGCAGGGCTGAGCAGGGCAAACAGGGAGATCATCTCCAGCAAATGCAGAGAGCGGTCCTGGAGCTCTGCTGGTGGAGATGGGTCCCTGGGAGCATGTGCTGGGACAGGGAGGCAGCAGGGGGGATGGGGGACAGTCTTTGGGGAGGATTCCCAGCTCCCAGAGCCTGAACTGTTCCTTCTAAAATCCTTGTACCTTTTACCCTCCTCGGCTGGTGATTGCCATGATGAGTGTAAATCAGCTGGGATGGGGTATATCTGAATTAGTCATGCAAATTTAAAATTAGTGACAGAGGAGCGAGATGGGTTTTGAAGAAGAACATGGCCCGTTGTGGTGGCTGGGCCCAGCACGTGGCTGTTGGCAAAGGGGGCAGCAAGCAGAGCCACTGCTGGGGGTCTGGGTCCCTCTGCCACCCAGAACTGTGCTGGCGCAGGAGTGACTCTGCTGCTGAGGAGACTGAGAGCTTCTCTGAGCCTTGGCCTGGCTTCAGATCCAGGTTAGTGTCCCGTGTAATTTCTGTGATGTGCTGTGATGAAGCAAGCCCAGCGTTCCTCCTTCCAGGGCTTTCCTCCGCCCCACAATCCGGGTTGTGCCGGGGTGGAGCAGCCTGTGCTGGCTGGCAGGAGGGGCCTTAATTAAATACCTGTCCCTGGTGAGGTGTAGCCTTTCAAGCAGGTTCTCCTCTGCCGAGCAATGTCACCCAGCAGGAGGGAGGACAAAAGCCAGGTGCAATTACAGTGTGACACTGTGTCCCAGGACAGCGAGGGTGCGCAGTGCTGGATTGTTGGCTCGGCACTTGCCTGGGATAGTTTGCATCTGCCATATGGCTTAGTGACTCATGAAAAAACCTCTGTTTGTGTTTCATTAGTCCCCATCTTCCCTGGCCCTTGGTGAGCGTGCTGCTGAGAGGCTCTGTGGGATGAGCTGGGCTCTGGCTGCTTCTGCCCTCAGGCTCATCCGGGGTGTCAGGGATGGATGGGTGACCACAGGGTGGCCGGCACATGGCAGGTGGACATCAGGCAGTGACACTTTGTGCCCTCTATTACTGCTGTGGTGCAAGGGGCTGGGATGGGGGGAGCGAGGGGGGAACCCTCCTCCTCTCCCTGGGGACCCCTGAGGCTGTGGATGTGGTGAGGGAGGTGCAGGACCTTCCCACCACACACATGGCATGGAAACCCCGGGCCTTTCGTCCTCCCTGGCTGTGGTTTGGTCCCCGAGGGAAGGGGGATCACAGCAGCAGCTCTGTGATCACCTTTAAATCTTCTCAGCAGCCCCTGTGGCCAGGGGCCTGTCCTGGTGAATAATTCACTGTGTGCTGGCAGGGAGAGTTTTACTCCGCTAATTTCGTTTCCATAGAAACTCGTGCGGTCTGTGCTCCAGAGCTCGGGGTGAATCAATACGGGATTTTTCCTTTGCGCAGTGAGCGACGGCCCTTAAACCCTGATGGCAGGAGAGCAGCCCCAGAGAGGCTGGAGGCTGGGCCTGCTCTGCACAGCCTCTCCCTGCCCATCCCTGCCCATCCCTGCCTTTGTGGGATGCCCAGGGCCCCGTCCTGCAGAGATGCTCTGCACCAGCCTGGGGCAGGGTCAGCCCAGTCTCATCCCAGTCCATTCCAGTATGTTCCTGCTATGCAGAGAGATGGACGGGAAGGAAAAAGGCTCCCTTTTTCCTTTCTATCCTTTAATTTCTGTGGCCCTTGACCTATAATGGCAAATTAGCAATTGGAATCAGCCACACTAATTATCCAGGGAAGGGGGCTGGCCCTGCCCCTGGCCACATTCATGTTCCCCCACTCCCCTTTATTACTCACTGCCCAAACCTAAGCCAAAAACTGCCCTGCAGCAAGTCCACCACAGCGTGCCCTGAGCCCCATCCCCAGGGAATGCCACACACCTTTGTGTCCGCAGGAATTTTTATTTTCCTTCACTCCCAGCTGCTTCCCAGCTTTTGTGCCGAGCTGGGAGCACAAAGGGAGGAGAGGGATAAGCAGTTCAAGACGGGTTTGTGTGACATATGGCGTGAGGGCTTTGTGCAGTGGCTGTGGGGGGACAACAGCGGGCACAGGGTGCCTGAGCTTCCCTCCTGCCAGCCTTGGCATGGGTAAATTGAGGCAGGAAGCTTGGGATAGGCGTGGGGCTGTCCCATGGGATGGAGGTGGTACTGGTTCCTGGTCGTGTGCGCCGTTCCAGAGCTCTGAGCTGATGCTTCAGCTGGGCCCTGTGTGTTTGATGTTGGTGGTGAAAGCCAGGGGAGGAAAGGTCACCGACACCAGCCACCTCCTGCAATAATCTTATATCAGCCTCTCTGCTTTGGGCAACCTCGTGGATCTAATTTATGACACGTTGATGCAAGGTAGAGTTGAAGAGAGTCGCAGTTAAACCGTACAAAGGGATGCCGGGTCACTTTAATCGCTCACACTTGCTTGACCTATTTTTTTTTTAATCCCTTCCTGGAAACCTTATTTCATGTTTGAATTCCCTCAACTATTTTAGGAATGTCGTCCTACCAAGATCAAATTACCTTCAATGAAACCAGTGCAAGGCGGCCTCGCAAAGGCAGGCGACTTTTGGATGAGGGTCTAGGGCTGCCTCATTAATGTGGGCTCAGTTCGGGGCGGGGGCTGCAGTCCTGGCAGAAAACGTGTGAAAGCCAAGCCGGGGATTAGCGCTGCACAATGCCCAGGGGCAGGGGGTGGCTCTGGCTGGCTTGGCACCGAGGGCTGGGGGCACCAGGACCCCCTGGCAGCCCTGCAGATCCCGCTGCACCCCGGCACTGGCAGGGGAAGGTGGGTGCCAGGGTGCAGCCCTGCCTGGCTCTCAGCTCAGAGTGTCCCCCCGGGTTTTAGCGGGGTGGTGGTCGTGGTTTAGGAGCCACCTGGGTGCCGTGGAGGGCCACATCTGCTCGGCTCACAAAGGGCTCCCATAAATCTGTCCAGAGGAAGGGCACCCGGCTCTGGTGGGAGACACAGCAGCTGCATCCCTTACAGGTGGATCCTGAGTGTTCGGGGTGCTGCAGTGTCCGTGGGCTCCCAGTAAAGCAGGAGACCACCTGGGCAGGGATTGGGATCACTCCGTGGCTCTCGCGGTTCCCCTGCACTTGCCCTCGGAGCCAAGAGGGGAATTTCCTGTTGCAGAGAGGCTGCACAGGTTCCCAAGCAGGGCTTACTTGTGCTCGCCTCCCTGATTGCTTTTGCTTTTGAAAAGGGCTTAAACCCAGCCATTTTAATACTTGGTAGAACAAGTATTAAAGGAGATCCTCAGGTGCTTATTTGTTTCCATGAAAAAGGATTTGCTTGGAGGCATTTTCCCAGGCTGTGGGCCCAGGAGGGGTGCACATCATCCCCTGAGGCAGAGAGGAAGGTGACAAGGGGATTTAGGAGAGACTGGTAGGGGCCCATCCTGCACATCCTCGGCATGTTTGGTGGTAGAGAATAGTATAATTTCGGTTCCTGATCATATGCTTTTCATCCCAATTTCAGTCCTATTCAGTCCTGTTACAGTCACACCTGCAGCTGCTGAGCAGTCGCGCTCCCAGACTTCTCATTCCCACATTGAGCAATCCCCTTGCAGGGGCCTGGCTGCAGCAGAACTCAGCACATCTGCTCTGGACAGAGACACTACTTCTAGTTTAACATCCTTGAGTTTTGAGACTTCTTCCAAGAGCCTTCCCTCCAGGAACTGGGGGAGCTGTCAGCCCTTTTCTCCAAATAATCCTGTGCATGGAAATGCTTCTGCACGTCTGTTCTGCATCCCCAGCTGAGGCACCACAGGCCTGGGCTTGCAGCCACCACGGGATGAGTGCCCTGAGGGCTGGGAATGCGGGGCTGGGGGACCGTGGGTGGTGTCACCCCGTCCTGGCTGCAGAGGGGGGTCCAGGCTCCCGTGTGTTCCGGGGGGATCCATGAGCACAGTGTGGCAGTAGCAGGGGAGAAGGGGCTGGGCAGTGTTTGAGCAATCCCATCTGCTGTCTGAGCCACAGCAGACGCTGGGAAGGGAATATTCTGGTCTGCACTCGGTGCCAAGGCTCTTCCCTGAGCAGGGAGGGCTGTGAGCCATCAGTCCCAGTGCTTTTCCAGCTGCTGGGCTGTGCTCCGTGCCGAGCTGAGCAACTGCTGCTCCCAGCACCACGTTCCCAGTCTGACCCACCCCCGGGATTATCCAGCTGCTCTTCCCGGGCAGCTGAGGCCAGCAGCCTCTCCAGAGCTTCCCCTCAGGCTGTTCCTCCATGGAAGAGCCCATTTTTGGGAGGTACTGAGTGCCTGCTGCCGGGTGGGTGAGAGCAGCCGTGCCCAGGCAGGATGCCGGGGGCACAGGAGGATGTTCCTGCCAGGCTGTGAGCATTATCCCTCCCCAGGAGCCTGGCTGAGGCCTTCTCCTGGCTCTGCTCTCATCCTTGGCTCTGGCAGGGGTGGCTCTGAATTGTGCAAGTCACTGGCAGCTTGGGTGGCAGAAGAGCAGGGTGAACCCCTGGGCTGGCAGGGGGGAGCTGCCCCCCAAGGCCAGCTTGTGTTTGTATTTTATGGGTTTGAGTGGTGAGCCAAGGGCAGGGGCTGCAGCCAAAGGTGTGCCAGTGCCTGAGCACAGGGTGCAGTGACACAGCAGTGGTGGAGGTGTGTGGGAAAGTGTCCTGTGCTCCCCTGGCTATGCAGTGACACCAAAACACAGCATTTTCCATGCCAGCCCTGTCCCAGCACGCCGAGGCACTTGGATAAAAGTTGGTGTGGATGTGGCATTGTGGCAGCCCTTCCTACCCCAGTGCTGGCTCTGTGCCTGGCCCCAGCCTGGCACGGGATGTCACCTGTCACTCCTCTGTGGCACAGATCAGTGCCAGGGCATCCACCACTGCTGGATGCTGAGATGGCTCAGCTGGGGTGAGACAGGACCAGGCACTGCTGGGACAGGAGGATTTATCCTGTGCTGCCAGGGCTGGTGGGGCACAGGGGCAGTGCCAGCCACTCCAGTGTCCCTGCTCTCTGTGACCTGTGGGACGGGGACACGCAGACCAGGAGCTTGCAAAGCCTTTAAGCTCCTCCTGTGATGGGCACAGCAGAAGGATGAAGGATTATGCCTGTGCCTGGGTTTGGAGGATGGATAACAGCATTCAGGCTCCTTCTGCTGATAACAGGGCAGGAGAAAAGTTGGTCAGGCAGCAGCCAAGGAGTCATCCCAGGCTGGTTCTGCACGTGGGGCAGGAGGGCAGAGGGGCCCAGCCAGTGCCCAAAGTGGGCAGCAGGCACATGCCAGCTTCTCTCCTTTTTGGAAAAGCCAAAGGATTTTGCTTTTCCTGGCATCTCCCCAGCCCCTCACTGACATCACAGAAAAAAGGGCCAGGAACATGTTGAGCCCTTTCCCCAGCTGCCACCGGGGTCCTGCTGCCCTCCCTGCTGCTCACCTGAACAGTGCTGCAGACAGCAGGAGCTGGGGAGGAGCTCAGGATACAGCTACCTGTTGGGCTTTGAAATCAGCTCCTGCCAACAGGGCCGCTTGCTTTTCCCTGGATTTTAACTCATGCTGATGTAGTGATTTGCATTTCTTTGGATTAGCAGCAGGACTTTGAAAAATGGGTTTAAAAGCCTTCAGGGCATGTGAACTGCCCTGGTCTGCATGGCCCCTGCCAGCCCCGAATTCCTGGGGTGTATCTCAGGGCAGGGAAGGTCCCAACACATTCCCCTGGGATTGTTTGAAGCCAGATGTGCAGTGGAGCCTTTCTGGTGTAAAACATCTTGTCCCCATCCCTAGTTGGGTTCATCTTCTGACCAGATTTCCATGGCTCAGAACGTTGCTGTGCTCAGTGCCACTATCCAGCACTTCCAGGGAGCTGTCCCAGACTCTCGGGCAGTGTTGACTAACACCTCCCCTGAGCTGGTGTTGGCAACAGGGGGATTGCCAGTGCCTGGCACAGCCCTCATGGTTACAGGGAAGCCTTTAAATACACACTCAAAGGTCAAATGCTGGGAGACAAAGATTCCCCAGCCCAGGTACTTTGGTTACTTTATGGAGATCTGGAGAATTCCAGCCTGATTTTGGGGGGTTTATTGTGCTGTTTGAGGTTTATGGGCTGGCACAGCATTGCTGAGAAACTCTCATCTCCATCTGTGGATTGTGTGTCTGTATCCAGCATAAGCTGTGTTCCCGTGGGTGTCCAGGCTCTTGGAGTAGCCAGATCTTGTAAGGAGGTGTGTACCCTGTGAATGTGTTACAACTCAATTTAATACGTGACTAAACCAGCCATGCAATATTGCAATTAAAGTATAATTCCAGAGGTGTGAACAATGCTGGCTCTTGGCTGGAATGAGTCAGGGGAGCGGAGGAGGAAGCGAGCAGCAGCGTTTTATTAATTGACTCCAGCGGATTTATCTGTCCTCAGTGAATAGAGCCTGGGCAGAGCTGTCGGAATTGTTCCTGCTCTGCTCCATGCCTGGCTCCTGGCAAGCTGATCCTGGGGACTGAGAATTACTGGGATGGAGACAGTTCCTGGCTGAGTGACCAGTTAAATGGATATTATTAGTGAGCAGGACCGAGCTGGGGGCCCCTGGTGTTGGAAATGGCCCCTTGTGCCCGACAGTGATTCTGCTGCTGCTTTTCCCTGGGTCCTGTGCTGCCTGGCAGCAAATGCCACAGGAAGGTGGCACTGGATGGCCCCTGGCACCATGCTCTGCCCAGGGACCGACTGGTGCCTCCAAATGCAAATAATTCCAGGATTACAGAAAAGCCAGGGAAGGAGAGCAGAGAGCAGGAATCATCCCTGTGATTCCTCTGGTACCAGAGGAGTGCTGTCCCTGGGGATGAGGGTGGGGGTAAATTAGCAGTGGGGCAAAAAATGAGCTTCTCCCCGAGTTCCCGCTGAGTTCCTCATGTATTGCAAGTGTGTTTTGTTCTCAGCAGCCTCTGAAAGCCCCTTGGAGCAGCTCAGGGCTGTGGCTGGCACAGGGGCTGAGCACTGGGGACGTGGCTGTCACACATGGTCTTTCTGGGCAGGGGAGAGCCCAGGTGACCTTCAGAGGTGACTGCTTCTCTTAATGGCTTGGAATCTGATTATACCATTTTTCTAAGAAATGTGCTTGGCACGTTCTTCTGCATTAAATACCATTTAGGGACAGTTATCCTGAACTCTCTGCCTGCCGCTTAGGAAAAAGCCTTTGAAAATGATATTATGGATCAAAAGTGTTCCTGGGGTAATTCTGTTTCAAACAGTGGAGTTAATCCAGAACTGAATTTGGCCCTGCATTTTCAAACGAGAAGCAGTAGCTGTATAATCTGTTTATGGTTTTAAAGTGAATGTTAATCTTGGATTTGGTAGCTTTTCCAAAAGGTCGATTTGCCGTGCTGCGGAGCATTTTAGCCCCCTGCCCTGACACTCTCTGAGCCGACTCCATGTTTTATTTTAAAGAGTGATTTTACTGTGTTTATAAATACATGTCAAACCTGGAAACATTAAATCTGGGCAGCCCTCAGCAGTGGAAGTAATGCCATTTTTCTTGCCTTGCATTTTGTTGGTACAGCTCCTGGCATGGCACGTGCAGGCTCCGGTGTGCCCGGCCCACTGCAGGGATGGCTCAGTCCCACGAGGATGCAGTGGGATGGGTGGAACGGAACTGAATGTCCCCTGCTGAGAGAGGGGAGCCTCTGGGTGCTGTCCCCTGGTGACTCTGTCCCCTGGTGACTCTGTCCCCTGGTGACTCTGTCCCCTGGTGACTCTGTCCGTGTCCCCTCCGCAGGTGGGAGGATGCAGCCCTGCGCCGGGGGCTGACGCGCGGAGCCGCCGGCCGCGGGGAGCGGGACCCCCGCCGCCCACCCATGGTCCCGGCTGGCAGCGGGGGCAGCCCCCCGTGAGGAGGGGCACGGGCACAGCCGGGACCGTGGGCACCGAGCCCCGCAGCCGCCCCGCCATGACCAGCCTCTTCCGCCGGAGCAGCAGCAACGGCGGCTCCCGCGGCGGCTCCTCCGCCCAGGAGCTCAACAACAGCCGCCCAGCCAGGCAGGTGCGGCGCCTGGAGTTCAACCAGGCCATGGAGGACTTCAAGACCATGTTCCCCAACATGGACTACGACATCATCGAGTGCGTCTTGAGAGCCAACAACGGCGCCGTGGACGCCACCATCGACCAGCTCCTGCAGATGAACCTGGACGGCAGCGGCTGCGACGACAGCTCGGACTCGGAGGACAGCATCCCCCCCGAGGTAACTGCCTGGGGCTGCCCTCTCTGGGCTCTGCCTTCCACAGCTGGGTCGCCATCAGTCCCATCCTGCCTGGGCACGGTGCTACTCAACTGCTGCGGGCAGGCAGAGGTTTGAGTGCCTGGATCGGCTGGGCTGCTGCACCAAAGGTTGTCTTAGGCAATGCTTCAGGCTCAAGCTAAGTGCTCTCCCTGCTCTCACTTGCCCCAAAACCCAACAGGGACCCTTCTGCTGGTGTCAGAGAGACTCCCTGGGGCTGTGTGCACCAAGGGTGGGCTCAGCCACCCTCTTCCCTTGAAAGCAGTACCTCCAAACTCAACCAAAACCGCCCTGGGTGCAGGAGGCCCAGTGCCAGCAGGGTACCCCATCCTCTGCAGCAGCATTCAGCCTGTGCCATCCCTGTTTTGCTGCTGCACGTGGGGCTCTGGCCCACTGGGGAGCATTTCCCTGTCCTGCCCTCACCCCATCCTCTCACCCTGCAGATCTTGGAGCGGACCCTGGAGCCGGACAGCTCGGATGAGGAGCCCCCTCCTGTGTACTCCCCTCCTGCCTACGAGAGCCAGGCCTTGGGCAGCCGCTACCCCCGTGCCCCACCCACGCCCCCGCCCAGGTGAGCCCCCAGCCCCGTGCAGCTCCTGTGCCAGCACTCGGGGTCAGGCTGAGCCAGCTGGCCCTGGCACGGCCCTGCTCCTTATAGGGTCCAGTGAGACAAAGCCAAGGGAGATGAATGAAGCTCACAGCTGGCTCAAAAATCCCTGTGAGGGTCTAAAGCACCAACAGCTGAGGGGCCGGAAAGCCGCCCCAGCAGCGTGTGGAATGGCAAAAATCAGCTCGGGGGCGGGGAGCACTCGCTGCTGCTGCTGCTGGAAAACACCAGGTGCTGGGCCAGCCCCACCCGGCTGCTCACCCCACACCTCGGGCTGGCTCACTTGGCCCCTGGCAGCACTGCTCTGGCTGTAGCTGTGGGACAGCGAGCATGAGCCCTGGGCACCTCTATGCCAGCCCCTGCCCTCTGTGCAGGCTGGGTGTGACACTGGGAGAGAGACGTTTGTCAGCTTCGTGGGCAAATCCCTGCACTGCTGGGGCTCCACCAGGCTGATTTTTGGGAGTCTGAGTGAAACAGGGAGGAGAAGGAAAACCCAGCGTGCAGAGTTGCAGGGCAGGGCTTGAAATACAGCTCCCAAATATTCCAAACCCTCTAGGAAAGTCTTTCACTCTCCAGAGCTGGTGGTAACGTTGGAGGTTCGGGGATGTGCTGGGCTTTCGTGGTTTCCAGGACTGCTGGTGGAGCTGGGCAGGCCCTGCTGTGCCAGGCCCTGCTGTGCCAGGCCCTGCTGTGCCAGGCCCTGTGCCATGCTGCCACAAGGCGTTGTGTTGGTGTTGCTGGGTTTCTCCTCAGCAGAGGTGCTGCCTGTGCTTGCCCCGCAGGACGGACGTGCCCAGCAGCACCGCGCACTACAGGAACTGGAACCCGCCGCTGCTGGGCAACCTCCCCGAGGACTTCCTGCGCATCCTGCCCCAGCAGACTGCCCCAGCTGGCACACAGGTGAGCTTGGCCACCCCTTCCAGCCTGCTCCGTGGGGTGGCATGGACACCATCCCAGTCCTCAGCCTCCCTGAGCTTGCAGCATCGGCACGCTGGAAGCATCTGGGTACCAGGTGTGGATTAACCCGAAAGTTTGGGAGCGTGTCCTGTTCAGGAGACTGAAGTGGGCAAGATGTGAAAGAGCTCTCAGCAAAGCTTTGATGTTTTTCCTGCATTATCCCAACGATTAGTGCCAGAAATGCCACTTGCCATAAGCACGTAATATTTTCAAGTATTTGGAAATCATGCCCACTGCTCTGGTGAGGAGCAGCAGGACCAGTAATGCTCCTAAGGAGAGCAGCACTGCCAGGGCTTGAGGGCTGCTGCAGTGGAATTTGGGTGGGAAACCTAGTGCAAGCCAGAGGATTTTCCCCTGGGAAATCAGAGTCCACATGTGCTCCGTGGTTGTTTTAAGCCACAAAGTTTGGGTGCCAGCAGCAGGGCAGGCAATTGGCAGCATCCCATGGGGAACAAGCATCCCCCAACACATGCTGGGCATCCTGCTCAGCTCCAGGCACGCCACAGTTTGGGGCATCTCTTGGCCCTTTGCTAACACAGGAACCCGTAAATGGATCCAGCACCCTCCTGTCATGGAGAGGGCTGGGGGGGCTGCAGGCACCCTGCTCCTCGCTCTCGTTTCGTCTCCAAAGGCCTGCCATGTTTTCATGAATGATTGCCCTGCAAGTTGAGCTTCACGGGCTCTATTACCTTTCTGGGAATAGGAGTGTGCCAATTCATTTGGGCTCAGGGGGAGGAGAGGAGCAGCTGCCCTTTTCTTTCCCTGGTAATTGTGTGCTTTTGCTTTTTATGGCTCTCTGGGAGCAGCTACAAATCAGATAAATATTGTGGACAGGGATGAGGCTGTGCCATGGCTGTGCTGCTCCCCAGGTGTGAGGCTTGATGTGCCTCACGCTGGGGTGTTTGTCAGCAGGACACTGCAGGCTCTGCTCTGTCCCCTCTGCCCTGTCCCCCTTCCCAAGGGGCACAGGCAGTGATGCCCTGTCCCTCTTTGTCCCCTTTGCCCCGGGCTGTTGGACAGAGGGAGGAACCCCTCTGGGAGCAGCAGTGGGTGCCCGTCGGGGAGCTGCGGTGTCACAGAGGGGCACAAGGCCGAGCTCAGCCCGAGGTGCTGCTGCAGGCACCCCCTGAGAGCAGCACCCAGCGCTGCCTGTTTGCCTCCCCAGGGCTCCCCCGGCTGCCGGCAGCCCGTGCCCCGGGGGCTGGGGCCGCGGGGCTCCCTGGAGCAGGAGCGGCGCTGGAAGCAGTACCTGGAGGACGAGCGGATCGCGCTCTTCCTGCAGAACGAAGAGTTCATGAAGGAGCTCCAGAGGAACCGGGATTTCCTGCTCGCCCTGGAGAGAGGTGAAAGCGCCTTCAGAAACTCCTGCTTTTTGGGCGTGTGCCCTGCTGTGACTCTGGCTGCTGGCAGCAGTGCCCTGCCCGTGGGATCAGGGCTTGTGCCAAAGCAGAGCCAGTACAGGATGTGGCCAGGCTGGGGGCTGCTGGTCTGAGCTGCCCACACTGGTGGGCTGCTCCCTGGACTCCTGCTCTCCTCCCCCTGCCCAGCCCTCTGCAGCATCTCTGGCAGAGCCCAGCAGAATCCATAGTAAGGAGCTTTGGAAATGGCCTCTGAACCCTCCCCAGCCCTGTCAATGGTGTTTTGCAGGGTGCTGGCAGCACCATCACTGCAGGTGGCAGGAAAACCACGGGTGTGCTCGTCGTGTGCTTGTGGTGGGTGGGCAGTTCCTCTGCTGCTGCGGGCTCCCACCCAAGTGCTTGTGGTCACTGTGCAGAAGCAAAGCCCCAGCTCCCTCCCTTGCCAGCAGCCTGTCCCTCAGCAGCCACGGGGCTGTGAGGAGAGGGGAGCAGAGCCATGTGCTCTGCCTCCAGGGTCTGATCGAGCGGGCCCTGCGCTTTTTGTGTTTCAGATCGATTGAAATATGAGTCAAAAAAATCCAAGTCGACTGGTGTTGCTGTCAGCAACGACTTTGGTTTCTCCTCCGTATTATCAGGTAACTTCCAAGACAGATGTGAGCATTGTCTCTCCACAGCAGGATCCCCCACAGCCCTGCATTCCCCTCCCTCTGCCCAGCTGCCTCCAGAGTGGCTGTGGAGGGAGGAAACTGGCTGATCCCTCCCTGCTGCCCTCCCAGCACGGGAGAGGAGCTGGGTAGGTCTTGAGGATGGGTGCTCCTGCCCTCCCCATGTGGAGGTGCTCCTGCCTCCTGCCTCCATCCATCCCTGCCCTCCCTGCCTGGGCTGCAGCAGAGGATTGTGCCTGGAGGCATAATGACTGTTCTGGGTAATCCTGATTAACCTCGGAGCACAGCAGCTGCCCAGAGTCAGAATTAGAGCTGGTGTCTGTCGATGGCCCCACGCGAGGCTGGGCGAGCCTGGGCAGCCTGGCAGGGCTCCAGCTGGGCTCTCAGACCTGGGCAACAGGGACATGGCTCTGGGGTCTCTGGTTCCCTGACCCAGCTGGGCTTGCTCCTGATCCACTGGGTAGCATCATCCAATACCCAGAGCACAGTCAGAGCCCAGGGGAGTTTGGAGCCGCTGGCCCTGGAGGGAGGTGCTGGAGCTGGGACTGAGCACCTGCAAGGGTGTGTTGCCAGCCCACAGCTCTGCCACCCCCAGGGGCTGTGTCCCCAGAGGGTCCCCATCCAGAGCCAGCCCCACGTGCCAGCACCCTCATCCCACCTGCTCTCCCCACTCTGCCCTTTGCTGGTGCTGGAACTGGAAGGGATTGGGCGCAGCCCCCTCTGCAGGCAGGCAGGCAGGCACTCCGGTGAGCAGCTGTTTGCCCTGCAGGTGAGGGAGCTCCCTCTGGAGCCAGCGAGGCCGGCGGCGCCGTGTCCGACGATGCCTTATTCCGAGACAAGCTCAAGCACATGGGGAAGTGTGAGTGTGTGCAGGGCCCCTGCTGGCAGCCTGGCAGGGCTGGAGGGGACCTGGGAGTGCGGTGGGCAGGGGGAATGGCAGCAGTACCTGGCACTCTCCCAAACTCATCCTCTGAGAAGTCACAGCCTGCTTTTCCCAGCACAAACTAGAGCAAGGTCCAGCTGGGCTGCAGACACTGGGGACACTGGGAGGGTAAGGAAGATCATGAAAATTCCAGAAAAAGGGGAAAACATGAGCGCCTCCCACCAGCGACCAAGGTGTCCCTGTCTCTCAGATTCTGGGCATCACCACAGGGTGTTGGGTGTGGGTGGCTCTCACAGCCCTGGCCCTGCCCCTCTCCTTTCCCCTGCCCGTGGCAGCTTTGGGAGAGGTTTTTGGGTGAGACCCTCACGCAGCTGCTGCCTTCCAGCCACGCGCAAGAAGCTGTTTGAACTCGCCAGAGCCTTCTCTGAGAAGACAAAGATGAGGAAATCAAAAAGAAAACACTTGTTGAAGCACCAGGTGTATCCTGAAAGGGGCTGTGGGGCAGGGGGGCCTCACTTGGGTGCCTCCCCAAGGGCTCCTCTGTGGCTGGAACATGGGCTGGGAAGGGTGGCTGTGGTCCATGGCCACATCCTGGCCCCAGAGTGGTTTTCCTTAGCAGAGGGCGCAGGATGGGGACAGCGGCTTCCACAGCAAATCTTCTGGATGACGTGGAAGGACATGCATATGGTAAGGAGTGCTGTGCTGGATGTGCTGGGTGTGCTGGGCTTGGCATGGCTGGCTCCCCTGGTGCCACATCACCCCAGGGCTGGCTCAGATGTGAACGCTGGGCAGAAACACCCCTGTGGGCCAAAAGCCTCCATCGGGTGTTCTCAGGTGTGTTCTGGGAGGAACTCCCCAAGTCCCCCTGGGAATTCTCTCTCTGAGCAAGGACACCCTGCCCTGGGGAAAGCCGGGCTGCCTCCCCCGGGCTCCTGCCCAGAGCTGGGACCGTGGTGCAGGGGTGCCCTGGTGTGGAGGTGGCTGCAGCCCCCGCCTGCCTCTGCCTTTCAGATGAAGAGTTCCAAGCACGGCGGCAGCAGCTCCGGGAGGAGGAGGAGACGCCGAAGGAAGGGCAGTAAACGGTGAGAGACACCTGGGGATGGGTGATTGCTTGGGTGTGGATGGCCCAGCCTGGCTGGAGGAAGAGCCACGTGCTTTAGGCTGGGTCCAGAGTGTCTCTGGGTGGGGACGAGCCCCATCAGTGGCCATGGGTGCCACGGCTGGCACAGCCCCGGGTGCTGTCGCTGTGTGGCTGAGGCTCAGCACGTGCTGTTCTCCTCCCCTCCCTGCAGGTCCCAGCTCTGGGGTTTCTTGCTGGCACAAGATGTGCACGAGGCTACATCAGGAGATGGCTGAAAAAGGAAAAACCCACCCAACAAACCACCCAGATTTTGGCTGTTCCCCCTCTGCTGCTGTACTCCTCTGAAGTACAAGTATCGAAGTGAGGCACAATGTTTTCTTACCAGTGGTTTGAAAACAACTTTTCCTATCGAGAAAATCAGCCAAAAAGGAAAAAAAAAAAAGGAAAAAAAAAAGCGGGCAGCTGCTGCAAGCGGCTGTGGAGGAGCCAGCGAGCTCAGGCTGGGGAGGGGCAGCCCCGCCTGCTCCCTCGGCCGGGCGGCACGGGAGGAATGAAATCAGCCCTACTAACGAGGATCCAATCCCACGTGGGCTCTGCCTGGCCGGAGCACTCCTGAACATATCTGTAGTGGTCTGATGTAACTTCACTCTGCGCACACCGGAACAAAAACCACGTGAGAAAGGGAAGCTAACAGCCGTTGTCTATTATTGCTAGGAGTAATGAGCAGAGATTCACATCAGGTAATAGTCAAATAATATAAATTGTTTATAAAGGAAAGGCCTTCTTTTCCTAGGCGTTTCACTTTGAATTAAACCTTTGCCTTCGGCATTGCTACAACTGCCTTGAAGTTGGGGAGCTTTGTGGAAGCTTTGTGCCGCCTCGGGGCAGCACCAAGGGCTGGATTTCACACCAGTTTAACCCTCACTGCTGGAGCAGAACACGTCCCACCGGGTGTGGGGTGCTGGGGGTGCCTGGTGTGGTCCCTGGGAGCTCCAGGCATGGCCCTGCTGTAGGTGAGAGGCAGAGCCCAAGCCAGGGGCTGGCAGGGCTGGTGGAGGTGTTTCCAGGGCCTGGGGGCACTGCTGGGCTTGGTGTGGGGCAGGAGCAGAGCCCCTTCCTCGTGCCCACAGTGCCGGAATCCTGCAGCTCTCGGAGATGCTGTCAGGCTAAAAATAATTACATAAACAAATTCCTTTGCTGTGTAAGTAATGAGTGACGAGCGTAAAGTCAGGATTCGCTCCCGCCAGCACATTTTCTTCTCCTTTATCGGCACAGCGCTCCCTGCCAAATGCAGGAGGTGGCTCTAGACGTGCCTGTTTCACTCCCGGGCTCCTGCCAACCAGCACAAATGTTGCAGGATTGGAGCTGTGAAGGCGGCAGACGCAGAAGCCCCAGCCATCAAACACTCACGCAACTGTTTTCCCTGCCTCTCGGCAGGGTTTGGTAACAAAAGTCCCCCTTGCAGGCGCTGGCTCCCGGCAGGCTCCTCTTCAATCCCCACGGAGCCCGCGTGCCTTTGAAGTGGACGCCAAGATTTCCTCCCCCGGCGGCGCTGCAGCTGCTGCACCTGTTGAGCGCTGCTGCCGTCCCCTGCAGCCGTGCTGGGGATCAGGGCAGCCCGTGAGCTTCACTGCCCCTGGTTCCTGGCCAGGGCAGGGCTGTTTCCAGGTGTCTGGGGCTGCAGGGTCTGGGTGGTGTCTCTGTAGCACAAAACTCTCCCGCAGCACCGGCGCTCAGACGAGTTCTGGGGTGCCGAGGGCCGGGGCAGGTGCGCTGAGCTAGGAGCACCCTGGGATGCCAGCAAGCTTTGGGCTCCTCAAATCAAAGCAGCAGAATTCCCACCCCACCCAGCCCATACCAGTTTTGGTGTCCTCTCCTTTGCTTTTGAAGGATTGAAGAGCAATCCTGAGTCGTGGCAGCACGGTGATGGGTTAGGGCAGCCCCAGCCACGCTGGCTGTCCCACACCGTGGGCAGCAGCCCTGTCAGGAGGTGCTGCAAGGGCACAGGATGCCCCAGGCTGCCCTGCCCTGCCCAGGGTAGGATGTGGGTCTGGAGGAGCACCTGCCTCAGGGTGCAAGGAGCTAAGGGGGAATCAGGGAACGGAAAATCCTTTAGTCTCTGGGTGGGATTTCCATTCTGAGAGAGCTGAGGAGAAGGAGGGGCTCCTTCCCTGCCCTCGCTGGCCCTGGGAGCCCTGGGAGGCTGCAGTTACTCCCTCCCAGTCCAAAGCAGCTCTGCATATTTGGAAGAAAATCAGACTTGGAAGCGGCTCAGGCTGTCACCGTTCCACGGCGGGCGGCGGTGCCAGCGCCATTTCCATGAGTGCAGGAAGCACCACGGCCAGGAGGGGAATTCTGGAATTCTGCTCTCCCGGGCCGGGAGCTGCTGGTCCCTGGGCTGGGCTGGGTCCTGCCGTGGCTGCAGGGACAGGTTGAGTTTCCCTGGGGAGGATGGCACAGGGCCATAGGCCAGTCCTGTGCGCCGCTGGCAGCCGGGACAGAGGGAGGGACACTGTCCCTCCTCCCAGGCTGCTCGCTAAGGGACACCTGGGTCACCTCTGCCAGCCAGCTGTGTGCTGGTGGAGCAGCCCCAGGCCAGCAGCTGCCTCTGCTTTCTGCCTGAGCTCGTCCCCTCTGCTCCCACTGAGAGAGGGACAGCGAGGAAGGGTGGCCAGGGCTGGCAGCTGGGGAGGGGACAGCACAGGTGGGTGCCACTGCCCAGCCCTGCTGGCTCTGACCCTGCTGGGGTCCTGCACCCGAAGCTCCATGGCCACCCAGGGCTGGCACAGGGCTCTGGGCACGGCTTGGCCACCAGCAAGCTGCCCTTACACATCCCAGGCCAGGCACAGCCTCTGGGTGATGTCAGGCTGCAGCCTGTCAGAATGTCCTGGAGGCACAAAGCATCGTTTCAGTGGAGGTGGAGAGGGGGTTTTGTGTGCTGCAAAAAACAAAAATCAGGTCTATGGAGTGGAAACTGGCCACAAACCCAGCTTGGGAGCCAAAATGGAGTGGAAAGGCCACAAACCCAGCTTGGGAGCCAAAATGGAGTGAAAGGCCACAAACCCAGCTTGGGAGCATTTCTTACATAAAAATGTACAATTCTCAGTGATGTTTGTATCATTTCTCTGCAGAAAGGTTTCGAAAGAACAAAACAAACTGGTCTGTGACATTTGTGAGTGTGGCTATTTTAGAATTTATTTCCATAAGTGATCTTTTTCTTAAAGATGTTTAATAGTAATTCCTATAATAAAGTCCTGTTGTACTCTTAACACTGTATATTTGTTTTTAACACTGTGTATTTTTCTACTCTTTACAGGAGGAAGAAGAAAGAAGGGGGTCTGGGGAGGGAACGGGCAGCTCTGGCCCAGCTCCAGCTGTGCCCCTCAGGTGCAAACGCCCCAGTTCTGGTTTGCTGCTCCTGATGGGGCTGAACTTGTGTCCAGTGGTTCCCTCAATAACCCAGGAGCCATCCCTGGGGAAGAAGCCCTGGGGGCAGTGCCAGGGCCGGGGGACACACGGAGCATCCCCCTCCCTTGGAGGGACAGCTTTCATTTCTCGCCAGGATCGGAGCTTTCCAGCTCGGGAACCTTCCCTGTGAAAGAAAAGCCTGGGAAAAGTCAGGGCATTCTTGCCTTAAACGTCAAAAGCAGCGAAAGGCCGGAGGCAGGCTGGCTGCCCTGGGGAGCTGCCTCTGGAGCTGCGGCTCTCCTCGGGCTCTGGTTCCCGGCTGCGGCTCCTGCTGGCGCTCGCTGGGCCGCGGCAGTGTGCTGCCCCCTTCCTTCGCCGGGCTGCAGCCGGGAGCGGGCAGGGCAGGTGCCGCGCCTCCTTCCCTCGGCTCCCGGGCGCGGGGCTGCACCGGGAAAGGCCCGGGAAAGGCCGCCAGCAGGGAGCACGGGCTGCGGGGCTGCACACCGAGCCGGGGCTGCGGGGCTGTACACCGAGCCGGGGCTGCCGGGGCATCCCGGGGCCGGTCGCGTCTGTCGCGACAGCGCCAAACGGATGGGGACGACCCGGCTCGGCCATCGGCTGGCGCTGCCTGGGCACCTTCTCCCGCCGCTGCTCGGCACTCGGCCGCGTGCCCTGGCGGCCGCTCCGGTTCCGGTTCAGTTCCCGTTCTATTTCCGGTTCCGCTTCCGGGTGCGCGGCAGCACTGGCCCGGGCTCCGGGGCCCGTCCTGCGGGGCCGC
This sequence comes from Euphonia xanthogaster, assembly GCA_034509185.1. Classification (NCBI taxonomy): domain Eukaryota; kingdom Metazoa; phylum Chordata; class Aves; order Passeriformes; family Fringillidae; genus Euphonia; species Euphonia xanthogaster. The sequence continues at coordinate 1,038,805 of JAYDZK010000066.1, read as the reverse complement.
CATGGCCGCCACGGCCGGGAGCCGCACGCAGAAGATCGGGAGCGTGTTCAGCCGGTGCGGGGGGGGGTTCAGCCGGGCCGGGGC
>JAYDZK010000066.1:988514-1025360 GCA_034509185.1 Euphonia xanthogaster | reverse complement strand
GGGATGGGGAGGGGCAGAAATCACCTTCAGCACCAGCGATGAGCAGGGACACCTTGCTTAGAGGTGAGCAGCAGGGAGCTTGCAGGGCAGAACACGAGGAGTGGGAAAGGTGGCCCAAGGACGCTGCCTGGCATTGTCTGTATTCTCATTATTGTTATCAGGGAATCCTGGAATGGTTTGGGTTGGAAGGACCTCAGAGCCCACCCAGGGCCACCCCGGCCATGGTGGCCCCGAGGCTGAACTGAAAGCATTTCTGTCTTTGTGCCCTCCTCTCCTGCCTCCCCAGTGGAGCTGGGCATCCCCGGGTGCCACCGAGTCCCTCCCCTGGGTGCAGGTGCCACCGTGTCCCTCCCCAGTGGAGCTGGGCATCCCCGGGTGCCACCGTGTCCTCCCCCGGGTGCCACCGTGTCCTTCCCCAAGTGCCACCGTGTCCTTCCCCAAGTGCCACCGTGTCCTCCCCCGGGTGCCACCGTGTCCCTCCCCAGTGCCACCGTGTCCCTCCCCGGGTGCCACCGTGTCCCTCCCTGGTGCCACCGTGTCCCTCGGGGCTCCTGAGCCACCCGTGGGTGCCAGCAGAGCCCGGTGGTCCTGCCAGGGGCTGTCCCCGTCCCTGTTTGCACGGTGGCAGCAGTGACAGTGACAGGCTCCAAGCCAGGGTGGCAGAGCAGGTCTGGCCCTTGCTGGCTGACCCTGGTGTGGAAAACACCACAGCACAGAGTGGCCTGGCCAGCTGCCCCCTCCTGGCTTGGCCCCCAGCCCTTGGCAGTGCCCTGTGGCAGTGGGTGCTGCCTCACTGTGTTCTGGAGTCAGAGAAAAGAGGAAAAGGAGGGGGAATATCGATGGCTTCCATCTCCTCGAGCCCAGTAACTAGTTTTTGACACTTCTCTGCCACTCCAGCTTCACAAAGCCCCAGCTCTCTGAAGATTAATTGATGTAGGCCACTCAACCTATTTTCAAATCCCTTTCAGTTACCATTTAAAACCTTCTGATTTATTTTTTTTGATAAAGTCACCGAGGCTTTTTATGGATTCTCAAATGATTGTCCAGCTTGACAAATTGGATTCTTAAAGCTGGTTCTTTCAAGAAAAGGATGTGGTTTGACAAGACAAGAAACAGCTCATCTTTGAGACAGGGGGATAAATAAAAAAATAAAATAAAATCCCATTCTTCCAGTCAGGTGTAGCTCAATGGGTGTCTTGCTCCTGGCTGATAATCTTATCTGGCTGTGATGGGAAGGGACCCACACAAAGGGGCCTGGCCGGGCTGCAGGGCTGATATGCTGCTGATTAATAGTTCTGTCCGGGCTGCAGAGCCTCGGGAAAGGTGATTAATGCCCGGGGGGACCGGCCCGAGCCGGCCCTCCCCTCCCTGCTCCCGAGTGCTGATGGATCGGCTCCTGCATCAGCTGGGCTGTGGTCCCCCCTGTGCTGCCTTTGTGGGGCTGTGTCCCCCCTGTTCTGCCTTTGTGGGGCTGTGTCCTCCCTGTGCTGCCTTTGTGGGGCTGTGTCCCCCCTGTGCTGCCTTTGTGGGGCTGTGTCCCCCCTGTGCTGCCTTTGTGGGGCTGTCCTGGCTGTCTGTGCCCTCCTGGCTGTGCAGGGACCTGCGGGGTCACGCTGGCTCTGTGAGGAGTTGGCATCTCCAGGGATGGGGCAGGGCAGCCGTGGGGATGGGCAGGGTGATGTTCTGGGCTTGTCACCCCAAACAGGGACAGGGCTGGATGGTGTCCCTGTCCCTGCAGGGCAGGTGGGGTGAGATCAGCTTCTCTGCTCCTCCCACCCTCCCCGTTCTGTGCCTGCCCCACCTGCTCAGGGCAGCTGAGTGTCCCTTGGGGAGCAGGGCCACCGTGGTGTCCCCCTGGCCCCGTGTCACCCTGGCCCCGTGTCCCCCTGCCCCGTGTCCCCCTGCCCCGTGTCACCCTGCTGGCCTTGCAGGGACCCCCTCAGTGCCACCAGCAGCCAGGGCACAGGTCGTGGCAGGCAGGGTAAGGTACAGACCCTCTCAGTTTAAGAAATGCTTTTCATTTTTTAATTGAGCGCCTTCACTGTGAGCATTGCCCACCTGGCAGTTCCCCTGAACAATGGAAATGCATCCCAGCTCCTGCCTGCTCCCTGCACCGAGCAGCTCTGGGTGATCCTTTAGATCTTATTATGGTTATTTATTATGATGTCCAGTCTGGTTCTGTGGCAGAGGGAGATCATTAACCTCTCCTGCAGTAAGGAGAACTCTCCGTGTTGTTTTCAAAGCCATTAAAGCTTTGAAAATGCCTCTTCCTTATTTTTTTTTTTGAGCTGGAGAACCTACAGGGCTGCATAACAAACTGCTGACACAGGTTGGTGAAGGGAGGGAGCACAGACCCCCCTGCTGGGTCCCAGGAATTGCAGGCTGAGCTGGGAGCCAGGAAGGAGCTCTTGGTTTGTCAGGAACACAATTCCCAGGAATTGCAGGCTGAGCTGGGAGCCAGGAAGGAGCTCTGAGTGCCCTGCTCCTGCCCTGGCTGCACAGAGCTGCTCCTGGGGCTGTGCTGCACCTCGGGGGAGGTGGGTGCAGTTTCCAGCTGAGGCTCCAGGGCAGGCTCGCAGCACCTCCATCCCCAGTCCCAGGAGCCCTGTCCCGTGTCAGTGAGAGTCAGTCCCACAGCTTGGGCAGTTTTCATCCCTCCGTGGGCACCCTTGGCTGCAGAAGCGTTCTTGGCTCAGTCTGGCTGTGCAGGGATCCCAGCTGGACCATGTGGAAGCAGAGTGACCCCATTTCTCCCCAGGAGCCTTCAGCCTCGGCTGCTGGGGCAGGCTGGGGTGGTGCTGGGGCTCAGGGAGGGAAAGAGCAGGGGCTGGAGATCAGAAAGGAAACTAGGCCAGAAAACGCAGCAGATAGTTTGCAAAAGGATGATCCAAGCAGCTTTGATATGGATATGTTCCCTCCTGGAGAAGCTCTTTGTCAGTGTCAGGAGATGACAAACGAGGAGGGGAAGTCACGGGCTCCTGCAGCTGCAGCACCAAGGGGAGGCTGCAGGTACCAGCAGCTCCCACCCCAATTAATCACAGGAAAAGGGATTGTCTGCTCCTCTGCTCCTCTTGGAGCACCATAACTGAGCCAGGGGAGAGGAGGAAGAGGGAAATTCCATGTGGGCACTTTTGGGAACGATCCTCCCCCGTCCTGGCTGGTGCAGCAGGGCAGCCCTGCTTGGCTGGCAGATTTGGTAGGAAAAGCTGGAGCTGCTCCTGCAGGAGCAGGGGAGGCAGCAGCAGCCAGACAGGCACTGGGAGCTGGAATTGTCCCTGCAGGGGCTGCCAGAGCCAAGGGTGGCACAAACCAGCAGGGCAGGTTAAAAAAGAAATTGAAAAAAAGAGGAAAAATCAAACCAGAGTTTTTTACTGTTACCTCGTCCTCTTTTTTTTTTCTTTTCCTTTTTTGAAGAGTTCCCTTGAAGCCTTGTCTATATAAATGTTGAATTATATGGTTCTTTGACTCTTTACTAGAAATTGCTCTGAATTACTTTTTTTTATATAATCTGTTCCATTTCCAGCACTCTGCCATGTCTCGCAGAGGAATATCTGGAGCTGTTGACTGGCTCATTCTCCTGCTGCCAGGCAGCCTCTAATAAAGTTGCCCTCTGGTTCCACTGCAGGGCAGCAATCTGTAATGAAAATTTTATACGAGTGGTTGGGAAATGGAGTTGGAATCTGAGTTTCAAGTATGATTTCATAATACTCCAGGCATACATATATATATATATTTATATATTTATTTATATATACATGCACGAACTTTGGGGATTTGGAAATAGAAGGGATCATTTCCCAACAATCATGTTTTCCTTAAACCCCTTCCTGATGGGATCAATGGGAATGTGGGTGGCTCAGATCTCCCCCTTGGAGCCGTCCAGTGGTGGTGTGAATTTGGGAATCCGAACAGTCCTGATGCTGTAACTTGAATTTTTTGGACATGCACTCTCATGGAACACGGCTGGAGCTGGGGTCTTTAGAAGGGAAGCATCAGTGCTTGTCTCCTTCCTTCCTGTGTCCATGTTTGAATATTCCTCATGGTGCTTTAAATATTCCTCGTGGTGCTTTAGGCACTGTCCATCCGTGGGGATCCTTCCTTGTCTCCTCTGTGTGTCTCCACGTGCTGGTCATCCAGGCAGGTCCCCTGGCAGGTGGTTCCTGGTGGGATGGGGCCATCGTGGTGTCCCTCCACCTGGAGATGTCACTGGCTCCTGGGTTGTTCCCTGGGTTGTTCCCTGGGCTGTTCCCTGGGCTGTTCCCTGGGCTGTGCCCTGGGCTGTGCCCTGGGCTGTGCCCTGGGCTGTTCCCTGGGCTGTTCCCTGGGCTGTTCCATGTGCTGTTCCATGTGCTGTTCCCTGGGTTGTTACCTGGGCTTGGGCTGTTCCCTGGGTTGTTCCCTGGGCTGTTCCCTGGGCTGTTCCCTGGGCTGTTCCCTGGGTTGTTCCCTGGGCTGTTCCCTGGGCAGTCTCTCCTTCCCAGCCGCTGCTGTTTGAATTTGGCACATCCATGCTGCACACGCAGCCCCAGCCCTCTCTGGGGCTGATCAATATTTAATGTGGAATTTACAAAGATTGACTTGAGGATGCGTTTAAAATTGGAGCTCTAGCCGTGGGTGGCAATTTCCGAGTGGCAGCAGAGCAGTTTGATTATTTAGAGAGATGGCATTTTGCACATTTGAAATAATCCTCGGGACCGCGGGGCTGTCGCAGCCCCCTCCTCCCCTAAACTGTTGACTTTGCAATTGTTTTGTTTGTTGATGTTCAATATTCATCACCCTGGCTGCCTGCTGGGCTGATGGGCTGCTGGTGGGGTGCAGCTCTTTTGGGGTTTTACTGTGGTCCAGGAGCTGAAGTGTTTTGGAAAGGGAGACTTGTCCAGGGCATCCTGGCTGTCCCTGCTCCCCCTGCTCGGGGGGTCCTGGGGTGGCCGTGGTGCCTCCGGTGCCATCCTGGCACAGCCAGCTGGGATCCAGCCTGTCCCCTGCCTGGGATCTTGGCATGAAGCCACCCTCTAACAGCCCCTGAACTCTGCCCCAGCACAGGCCCTTTGTTTCTGCTGGGCTCGGCTCTCCCTCGTCCTGCTGCTCGTTCTGGGAGGAGGCTGAGGCAGCGGGAGGTGCTGGGGCTGCTGCTGCAGAGCCAGGGTGATGGAGATGGTTTTGGAGGAAGGACATTATTAATGAGGATGATGAGCAGGGAAGGCACACCATGCTCCTGTACCTGAGCTCACCCAGGCCCTGCTTGGCCAGCACATCCATCTGCTGCCTGTGTTCATCCATTTCTGGGAGTGCCTTCACGGGTGATGTCAGCCTGCCTGGCAGCTCTGTGCCACTTGAGAGAACCAAAACAAATTAACTCCAGAAAGCTCCCATCTGAAACGGTGCTGCTTCCCAGCCCCTGGCTCTGAGCAGGGGGAAAGCACTCCTGGGTGACCTCAGGGATCCAGGGAGAGCTGTTCCTGGTGATTCATCCATGCTGGGATGGAGCTGAGCTCCTGCTGCCATCCCCGGGCACATGGCATGGCCTTGTGCCCACCGTGGGGGCCAGGATTGCTGCTTGTCCAAGAGAAATGCAAATATGGGACAATCAGCCTCTGCAGCAGCAAAGTGGGATGTGATGAAATCCAATCAGTTAATAACCCTTCACAGCACTGGGAGAATTGCAGATGAATGTGCTTTTAAATAACTTCTTTTTTTTTTTCCTTACCAGAATTATTCCCCTGTGATTTTTCTGAAAAAAAAACCTGTTTTGGTTTGTGTCTGGCAGAAAGGGCCATGGGCTCAGGGGCCAGAGGCAGGGACTCTCAGCAGAGCTCTGCCATTGCATCCTCCTGCAGTTTTGGCTGCTGAAAAGGCACCTCCCTCCTTCGGGGGGTGCCCCGGAGGGGTCCCGTGGGGTTCCCACCTGCAGCCGGGGTGGGGGTGCTGCCCCTGGATGCTGCAGGGAGCTCGGGGCTGCTCTGGAGGAGCACGGCAGGAGCAGAGTAGCTCTGAGACAGAGCTGATGAGCCCGAGGAAGAGGAGGCTGTGCGACCCGGATAGTAATCAAGGCTAATTTGTACATTTGCCATCCGGAGTAATTTCTCGCATGATGTTGTTCCCCTGCGCGGTTGGCTCGGGGAGGGGGAGCAGAGCTCTGCTGCGCCTGATGGGGGCAGCGAGGATGGAGGATGCGCTCCTGCCCGCGGGCTGGCAGCCCGGCACAGGCAGATCCTCCTCTCCCAGCAGCTGCCTGCCCCAGCCCGGCCGTGCCCGCCCTGGCTCAGGGGCCCCTGCCGAGTTCCCAGCCTGCCCAAGCCCGTGTCCTCCCTCCGGTCCCCTGCACAGGGATGCGCGAGGGTTGGGAGGCATCTCCCGGGCAGGTGTGGGTTCGTGTGCCGCTGCTGGGCGCTCCCCTGCCGTGCAGGGGCTGTGGAGCCGTGGTGCTGCCTGGAGAAAATACCATAGACTGGGAAAAAAATCTCACTTAAGTCTTTGCAAAGCCGTAGATAATGCACTGTGAGAGTGAACAAGCAGGATGAAAAATAATTGCACTCCTATTTTTTCTCCAGCTTTTCTTATCAACGACTTTATCACCTTTGGTTTTATTTTACACCTTATTTAGACTTTACTGTAATCCCAGCTATTTCACCATTGACACCTCCTTAATACCTTGTCTAACACCTCTGACACCTCTGGCTAATGCTCAGGCCCTGCTCCAGCGCAGAGCAGGAACAGAAAAGAGCTGAAACCGAGAGAGGGAAAAATTATTTACTGCCCAGGCTGTGTGAATAATAACCTCTGAGGAGGAGGTGGGGGCCGGTGCTCCCTGTGCAGCTGAACCTTGCTGTGTGCCCCATCCGTCTCCATCTGCCCCTCCCAGCCACAGGACAGTGCTGGGAGTGCTCTGCAGGGAGGGGAAGGCAGAGGATTTATTGGTCCTGGGAAACTGCAGCCTAGAAAGGCTCGACTTTGTGAACTGAAGCGAATTAATTCCTCTCACTTGGACGCCCTGTGCCGAGCTCAGCCCTATTTGAAATATTCCTAATCTGTGGGTGCTGCTGGTGTTGGTGGCTCTGATGCCAACCCGAGCATCCCCTGCTGCTCCATGGGTCTGCACAGTGCTGGGGCTGGGGCTTCACCCCTCCTGGGCAGCCCTGAGGGTGCTTTTTGGGGCTAATTCTCCCTTGGTGGCCAGGGAAGGTACCACAGTTGGTGGGGATCCCTCCTTTGCTGTATTGTGAGGTTTGTTTAACAGGTCTCAGCTGTTCTGGTGGTCTGGAGATGGTAAAGGGGCTGCTGGGGCTGCTGCTGGGGTTGGCAGAGTCACAGAATCATGGAATGGTTTGGATGGGACCTTAGTGATCATCCATTCCCACCCTCTGCCATGGGCAGGGTCACCCCCGGGGTGCTCCAAGCCCCACCAGCCTTCTCTGGGCACCCTGTGCCAGGACCTCCCCACCCTCACAGGGAGCAATTTCTGCTCGATATCTGACCCACTGGGCTCCAAAAAGTGTGACTTTTCCTGGCCTGGAAGGGATCCCACTGGAGCCCAGTGCTGGGATAGCACAGCCCTTCGCTGAGCTTTTCCTTTCCCCTTCCTGCTGAGCCCAAGGAGCTTGGCTGCATCACCTAGATTTAACTCCCCATTACACAAACTATATCTCTAAAGCGAGGGATATGGCAGCTTTATTATAAGTTTATTACATGCTAATTCAAGCAAATAAATTTGCTCCAGCTGTGGAGCAAAGGAGATTAATAACCTCGAAGATCACTTCGCTGCTTTGATGAGTTTCTTGAACAGAGTGGAGTATATTTAGGAAGAGCAACTAGATTAGTCAAAAAACCCCTTTAATTATTAGTGACACTGTGCAAACTGCTTCCTATGAGTGGAATACCAACTACTTAACTCCCTGACCTTATTATTCAAATAAACACTCCTTATTACAGCGACATGACTCGCTCATCAACACATCAGATCAGCTGCCTGGGTGGGGGTCTGCTGTGTCAGCCTCCAGCTGGGCTCTGTGAGGGGTGAAACGACCCAAAAGGGCTTAAAGGAGCTTCATGTGCCACACAGTGAGCAGAGAAACTGCTGGAATGTTCTCGGCGCTTGCTCCTTCCCCTGCTCGGGGTGCTGGGTTTTGTTCTGCAGTTCATTCAGAATTTTCTGGAAGTGTTTCAGTCCCGGTGTTCCGAGGTGCCTCAGGGTTGCTGATGTTTTCATGAGTGGTTTGTAGAGCAGCCCTGGAGGGTTGTTCTTGTTGCTGTTCCCCTCCCAGCGCTCGCTGCCCTCACATTTAATGGAACCTGGGGAAATTCTGCATTTTCTAGTTGGTCTTCATTGGCGGGATGCTGGAGCTGGATGAGGAGTTTTCTGCCCCTTTCATAGATAAAAAGCAGACTGAGAAGGGCTCCCAGAAATTATCACAGATATGAAACTGTGTCTGGGTGTTCCTTCCCTCCCTTCCCTCTGCTCCCGTTCTGGCTGCAGGCCCAGCTGGGTTCGGTGGATGCTCAGGGGATTTGGAGCCCAGGGCTGTCTCTGTGTGGGTCCCCAGGGTCTCTCAGCCGTCTGGGGGGACAGTGTGGGTCCAACCCTCTTGGAAAAGCAGCAAATCCAGAATATTCTCCTGCCCCTGTGCTTCCCACTCCCCCGTCTCTCTCCTCTGCCTTCAAACAGTTCCTACTCTATGTAGAGCAAGCAAAAATGATGTGTTAAATACAGCCCGGGCTAAAGCTCTGAATCAAATCAATTCCTTTTTGATTCTCCGAGCTTTTGAATCCTCGGCCCTGCTGGAGGATTGTTAGCACAAGAATGGGGCTGAAGGAGCAATCCTTTCGCAGCGCTATTGACTCAATTATTTTGCCTCTTGATTTTGTATGAGCGGCCGGCGGATATTCTGATTGCTGATGGCAGAGCATTGTTGGAGCGGCCGGGGCCGGGGCCCCGCCGCCTCCCCGGGCTCCGGTGGCACCGGCTGGGCGCTGCGGGGCGCGGGAGGCACGGGATGCGCGGGATGCGCGGGATGCGCAGGATGCGGGATGCGTGGCAGGCGCGGGATGCGCGGGATGTGCGGGATGTGCGGGATGCGCGGGATGCGCGGGATGCGCGGGGCGCGGGATGCGCGGGATGCGCGGCAGGCGCGGGATGCGCGCGGACCCCGCGCCGGGCTCCGGTGACCTTGCGGTGTCCCCGCCGCTGCCATCCCCGCTGCCGGAGGCGCCGGATCCATGGGGAGGCTGCATTCCCGCGGGGTCACGGCTCTCGGCATTGACAGCTCGGCCGCCCCGGGCCGGGCAGTGCTGCCCAGCGGCGCCCGTCGGGCGGTCCCGGCGGCTCCCGGGGGTGCTGCCGGGCCCGGCCTGGGGGCTGCACCCTCCGCGTGTTCGCCCCCTTCAGCAGCTCAGCTCGGGGCTCCCGTGCTGGGTAACTCAGCCGCTGCGGGGGCAAAGCAGGACAGGGACAGGGACGGGACCTGGCCTGGGCTCCACCTCCAGTCAGGAGCCCGAAGCCCAGCCAGGCTCGCTTTTTCGATATCAAAAAGGGGAATTCCCCACCCATCAAAAGGCTGTGGAAGGACCAATAGGAAGCGCTTTGGATGTCTGGATGAAAGGGGCTGACAGGAACAAACCGCTGCTTTGAAGAGGTAAAGCCCTGTACAAATCCTGAGCAGTTCTATTGGTGGCCAAAATGCATTGTGGGCTTAGAAAAGGCAAAAGCAGGAACTTGCTCCTGCTTTTTATTCTGGCTGATGTTTATGTCACATCAGAGCCCGTGCTCTGTGCCCGCAGGAGGTGACAGGTCCCTGCTGGGTGTCACCAGGCCATGGGGACACTGCCAGTGCTCGTTCTGTACCCACTCCCATCTCCCCAGGGCTGGCACAAGGCGGGGTCACCAATGAATGCACCTTTCAGCCTTCCCTGCCTCTGTAAGCAGCTTTTAATCAGTAATTATTGGCGAGCAGGAGCAGTGTGTGGGCTCCTCTCACCCGTGCTGGGGCCAGTGCCACTCCAGGTGTCACAGCCACGGGCACCCAGGGCAGCAGCAGCCGGGGGCTGGACACTGTCACTGTCACTGTCACCCTCGGCTGGTCCCCGGGCTGCCAGGCATTCAGCTGTGGGTGGGAATGTGCCCGAGTTCCAGCAGCCCTGACCCCGTCAGGGTGGAGTTCATGTTGGGAGGGTCAGGCTGGGGACCTGGGCTTGCTGCCACCATGGGACACAGTGGCTTTGAGGACAGGCTTTGGGGACCAGGCTCTTCCACTCACACTGGAAAGAGGCTTCAGTGTCACGAGGGCGTGCAGTGATAGAACAAGGGGAATGTCTTCAAGCTGAAGGAAGGCAGATTCAGTTTGGATATGGGGAAGAAATTCTTCCCTGTGAGGGTGTGGAGGCCCTGGCACGGGTTCCAGAGGAGCTGGAAGTGCTCAAGGCCAGGTTGGATGCGGTTTGGAGCAGGACAGTGGAAGGTGTCCCTGCCCATGGCTGGGGTGGCACTGGATGGTTTTTAAAGTTATTTCCAAGCCGGCCCACTGCAGATTCTCTGCTAGCTCTGTTTGCCAGCCCGGCCCCCGGGAGCTGCTCCGTGCCGATTCCAGCCGTTGCCGTGGAGGTAAAGAGCAGGAATCAGCCTCTGCTAATGCACAAACAGAGTCAAGTACCGGTGCCCTTTGCAAAGCGCTAATGAATTACAAGTGTCTCTCCTTACCCAGGCGCTGCCACCACCTCGTGACCGGCTGCAAACTGCAGCCCCTCGACACGTGGAGCTGCTGGAATTGCTCATTTCTGACGCTATCTGATATAATTGAATGCAGAATGGTAAAGAGGTTTTTTGGGGTGGGTTTCATCACCACCAGGTTTTTGATGCTCTCAGGCTGGGTGGCATCCGGGCTCGTGCCACCACGGGGACTCGTACCCAGTGGAACAAATGAGTTTTAAACCCCTCTATTTTATTATTCTGTATTGGTAATGAGGCAATGAGGCGGCCCTTGTAAATAGCCGTGAAAGGGAGAGCTTAAGCTCATAATTAATAAATGCTGCCTTGGTTTCTGCTGCAGCCTCGAGATGTGTGATGGGGGACGCATGGCTCTGCCGAGGAGCAGAGGGTGCTCGAGTCCTCCAAGCACGTCAGTAACTCCAGGACTTACTCCAAGATTTTGGGACAGCCAGGACCTGTGGCTTGGGGTACAGTAGAATCCGTGGGACAGGGCTGGGGGCACAGGATGGGATGTGGCACAGGGGGCAGGAGCTCACCTTTGTGCCCCGTGCCCAAAGATCCCCACGTGGGTGACACTGCACAACCCCAATGGCCCCAGCTGCCTCCTGCAGCTTCATGGTTACAGCTCGGCCATAAATGTTTATGACAGGAGGGAGAGGAAGTAAATCACATTTATCTCCCTTGTTTTCTTTATCGGGGCACTAATTTGACAGGGAAGGGAAATTTTTGCTTATTTTACAACTCTGATTTCGGCTGCAATTTGATTTTGGTAGCTGGGAGGCGAACACAAAATCTTATTTTTGTTTCAGAGCTGGTATAAAAATTTACATTTTGACACCGACCCCCACTCCCATTTCAGTGCTGCTGCAGCGGGCCCGCGGGCTTTGCACAAAACACATCACCCACATATAATACACTCATAATTCACTAATGTTTGCTGAATGACAGGGTTAAGTGGCTGCTATTCCCGGCCTCCCACCACACTAATGTACTCCAGATCCGCGCTCCTTTTCTTCTGGATTGCAGTCAAATAGTTTCCTGCAGCCCTCGCAGTGGAAGCTCCTTCCACCCCGAACAAACATGACTTCCGAAATTATTTTCATTTGTTTTTCTAATCTAATTTTCCCCTCTGTGCTCCACTAATCATCGGTCCCATTAAGGGCTTGATGTGCTGGCTGCTTTGCAGAGAGCCCGTGCTGCATCCTGCCCTGCTGACCTTCAGCAGGCTGAGCCCCTGGCTGGGGATGGATCCCTCGGAGGGGCTGCAGGGCTGGGAAGCTCTGCTGGGGCTGGAGCATCCCTCCATCCCTGCCCAATCCCACAGCCTGCTCTCCCCAGGAAAGGAACCTGTGTGAGCCTGGATAAGGGATAATGAGTGATGGGTGTTTACAGCCTGCAGGAGCGATGGGGGGAGCTGGCTCTGCTCCAGACCAAGGGCCAAAGGGAAAAAGCCTCTCGTGGTACTGAGCTGAGAGAAGGGGTCACTCCAGTGAGGAAAATACACAGCAAGCGTGTGGGGGACTGGGAATTGATCCAGCAGGACTGGGCCACCCAATGCCCCTCCTGGAAACAGGGTAAGTGCTGCTGATGGTGCCCAAGATGGGCCTGGCAGGGCGCAGCATGAGGGACCAGCCTTGGGGACTGGGCAGGGGGACAGGGACAGGGCAGGGGTGTGCTGGACGGGCAACAAGGTGATGAATTTTGGGGTGATGGGGCTGATCTCACCCCCCAGGAATAAATATTCCCCCCCCCCCAATGAAATGGACTCCATGGATCTGTTCAAAACAGTTTATTGTATTTTTTTGTCAGACAAACACATTGATTTCTGGACCACAGTAGAGGATGGAAACCTTTCACAAACTTATTTATTTGAAAATACAAATATAAAATTATACTTTCCACATCTGTGATGTGAGAGACCCCCATCCACATAGTATTTTACAACAGGGCTTCAGTAAGCCATACACAGAGACCTGAAAGATGCTTGATATATATAGATACATATATATATGTATATATATAAAAAAAAAGTCACTACCAAAGTTCTCATCAGTTCATACTAAAGTATAAAAGGAAGGGCTAGGCCTGCCACTGTGCCATAGTTTATTTAGGTACATTTATGACCACCTGAAATGCTCACTTGCATCCTAGTACTGATGGGAGTTCAGACCTCGTACGACAGAGAATGACGGGGGTGCTACCTACAACGGTCACGGGACAGAGGAGCCCGGGGCTGGGGTGACCCCTCTGGGCCAGGGTGACCCCCCCTGGGCCAGGGTGACCCCCCGAGGCCAGGGTGACCCCCCTGGGCCAGAGTGACCTCGCTGGCCACCGGGCCCTGCTCGGACACCGAGCTCTGCACACAACACGGTCGGGACTGCTGGGGGGGCCGACAGCCCACCATGAGGATTTGCTTTCTCAGACTATGTTTTTTTTTTTTTTCTTTTTAAAAATTATTATTATTATTTATTATTATTGTGGTTTTTTTTGGTAATTTAATTACAGTATTAAAGTATTGCTTAGCTTACAGAATCTCCTCACGTAGTGTTCGCGCGGGGCCGGCTGGATTCTGTACGTAGGAAACTCTACAGTGTCTGTGCCCGTGTGTCTGCGAGGCATCCTGGCTCTTCTAACACTAACCTCACTTCTCTCCCTCTCTCTCAACTATGTCGCTTTGAAAAAAACAAACCAAACCACTAAAAAAAAGAATTCAGAAGATTCCACCCAAGAGACATCGCCATAGCGTAAAAGACAGCTATGAGTTAGTGTTGTTCCTTTTTTTTTTTTTGTTTTTTTTTTTTTTTTTTTTTTTTAAACAGTTTCATATGCAATATCATACAGAACCATGGCTGGCCTTCAGTAAAAATGTAGTAAACTATATTGCTTTATTATTGATTATGTTGCATTGAGTGAATGGCAGAAACGAAACAGGAAGGGACGTGTGGCTGGAGTCGCTAGCCCTCATTCACACTACAGATGAAAGCAGGGAAGAAAAGAAATCCCAACACCTTTCAGGTCGTTATTACCCACAATTACCCAATGATTTAACTAAGCCTAGCAAGATGTGTGACATTCACCAGCAGTCGCTGCTGTACAATGGAAAAAAAAATAAAAATCAACTTACAGCAAAGAGAGCCATGCTACCTTAAAGTCCAAGCTACAAATTCAACTCAAAATGAACATTTATGAAGTGTAAGAAAAAATAAAAACCCCAAAGGACAGATCAGGCTTTGCCTTAACCAAGCCGATCCCGAAGGACTCGGGTGATTTCAAGGGGGAGGGTCCCAAGCACTCGTGGCCCCCTGGCCCTTGGGGTGCCCAGGTCACCCAGCGTGGTGGAAATGGCTCCTGTTGGTCATGCCAGCTGCAGATCCCTCAGGGAGGGTGTCCTGAGAGGCCCTGGGCTCTGTCCCTGCGGGGTCCCAGGCCAGGCTGGACACTGGGGACAGCGGGAGGTGACCCTGCCACGGCAGGGGTGGCACTGGACGGGCTTCAGGGTCCTTCCAACCCAAACCAGTCCATGGCTCCACCATCCCTCGCTCCCTCCTGGGCTCGAGTAAAACAAAGGTGGAGCTGAACCTTTGTGCTGAAAAATTTACAAAAAAAACCCCCAAACAAACGAAGAAAAAGGAAAAAAAAAAAAAGTTCTTCAAAATTGATTTCTAGATGAGTGGGGGACTAACGTGAACCTTAGTCTAGGTAGCCACATCAAAACATCTTGGATTCCACGACATTTGTGCTATGGGCCACTGGGACTTCTCAAAAGGTATATAAACATCTAAAACATATTCACACAGATTAGCAATTTCTTCTGAGCATTCTTAAAAAAATATGTTTTTTTTTTTTCTCTTAGTAAAATCGTTTTAATATACCGTGCCTCCCTCTTTTAAAAAATAAATTAAAAAAATCCAGTTTTGCATATCTAGCATTAGCATTTAAGGTAGTATGGCACATCCCCTTTCCAAAGTCATGGGTGGGGATCTACAAATGCCTTAAGAGTTTGCCAGCATTTTTAACATTGTGAGACCTTTGGTTAGTTGAAACCGCATCAGATCAACAAAAGAAAAATAATAAACAAGAGAAAAAAAAAGCACAGAAAGAAAAAAGAGAAGAAAAAAACAAAAAAGGAAAACCTTCCCAAAATTATTAGCTTTTTTTTTTTTTTTCTTAAATAAGAGAAAGTTCTATCCTTACTGGTCCTAAATCTGAATAACTACATCTAAATTTTTAACCTTAATTACGATACACCTACCAATATGTACTAGAAGAGGAAGAGAGAAAGAGGGGGGGAAAAATTCACTACACTACCATCAGGACAGCACTCTTACAAGATAAGCCATTTTATACACTATTAACATACAACAATGATCAACAAAGAATATTCTATGAGGTGACAGGGAATGGAGAGGAAAACCAACTGGTAGTACAGTACATCATCAACATTGACAAAATAGCAATAAAAAATTCCCTGACGGCACACTGAATCGCAGGGAATTTGGTTCGTAGTTATTTTTTTTTTTTTACCTTTTTATTTTTTAAAGAATTCCGTTTTATTTCTTTTATTACTTGATCAAGTCTCAATATTTAAAAAGCGTCCAGCATTTTGCTTAAACCTGGTTGTTCTGAAATAAGAAAAAAACCTAAAATATTACATAAAAAGCATGATTCTTTTTTTTAAAAACAAGAAAAACAAGGTTTCTCCTTTCGGTTAGCAGTATGGTGCCTTGTTTTGTTAAAGATGCCTTGCTCTACCTTGTCTATTGAATGTCTACATTAGTCTACTTGTTAGTAAAATTTACAAAAATAGGAGTGCAGCAGCTCTTTTTAACAAATGTCGCATTCAGTGTCTTATACTGGCTGTACCTAAAGTACCAAATTTATAAACGTAACAATTTAAAAAAATATTAATAAAACTTGTCAATATTACGTTAAAAAAAGAAGAAATATATCCACACTACAGTATGTTCTTAATGCCACCTACCATGTTGTACTTCTAGTTTGCTGTTGCAGGCCTATTTACCAATATTAAAAAAATTAAATTAAAAAATATCCTTCATAAGTTTCCTCCCCCAACAGAGGACCATATATATAACAGCCAAATATTAAACATGTGCAAATAGGAAACTGTCAGTTTTTCCCCTACCAGTCACAGTGCAATGATGTTTTATACTTTATTTCTTTTAAATTCTGTTTACAACTACAATAAATTAAAATCTTCCGTTGCTTCTAGGGTGAAACTTGTAGCACTGAGGTATTCCCAAAAAAAAAAAAAAAAAAAGGAAACCAAAACCAACCAAAGTTACCAAAGTTGCTTTCTAATTTGACAATACAGAAGGTGATGGATAATAAAGGAAACCATGCAAGCTGGACGCTGCTCTGCCCACACAGGGTGCCCAGAGCAGCTGAAATGACTGGACAGCAAGTTGATCTAGTTTAAAACAATGACTAAAAAAAAACCAACAAAATCCAAAAAAAAAACCAAAATAAAGGTGTGCTTTGAACCGTAAATGCGCTAAGTAGGAAAAATCGTAGCTTCTTGATCAGTTTTGGGAAAAGCAGGTTTTAAATTAAAATAAAACTCCCACGAGACCGTTCCTTTGTAAGCTGTGCAGGTGTGAGAGTGAGCTGCTGGTGTGAGCTGGGCGAGCTGGGAGGGTCCCACAGCAGCACAGCCCCCCCGGCAGCCGCTCCCAAAGGCTACAACTTCCTTGTCTCTGCTCATCCATTTCCATAGAGAAACTGCCTTAGGCTGACTCCATCACAAAAATAGGTTTGTATTTCTCTTTCTTAATAGTTTCTATGTAGTTAATGGAATTGTATTTACAGCACTTTATTATTATTTTTTTCTTTTTTTTTTTTTCAGAATTCACAATTTCAAAAAACCTTATATCACCTCTTTCAACAAAAAAAAGCACTTATATAGAAAAAGGACGCGCAAAAAGTTTGTCGCCCTCGCCTTATTGCCGAAAATAGAGAGAATTAGAGTAACCAAGACGCCACAAAGGAAAAGAAGGGCCAGAGAACCTGCTGCTCCCCCCTCCCTGTGCCCTGCCCTGCCCGCCGCCGGCTCCGCTCCCCCTCGGCCGAGGCTCCTGTCACCATCTCAGCATCCTTTAAGCAACAACAACTACGTAAAACAGAAGGGAGGAGGAGGAGGAGGAGGAGGAGGAGGAGGAGGTGGGAAAGAAAAAGCAAAAGAAACCCCTTAATATAACAGTTACACTATGGTTAGGCTCTCGCTACATACACAAAGAACCGCGACTATGTGGCTACGAGACTATGTCAGAAAGGCTACGAAAAGATGTGGGTTTGGAGAGGCTTAAAAAGAGGGGGGGGGAAACCCACCGAGAAAATAAAACCAACAAGAAATGGGTTTTATATACATACTTTTAAAAGCTGTTGTTTTTTTTATAGTACAGCAGATTCATGAGATGATGAGAGAGATTTTAAACAACCCAAGTCCTTCGAGTGCCACCTCCGGTTTGCGTTGGCGGTGATGATGATGATGGTGATGGTGATGATGATGTAGTGCTCAAAGTCTGATGAGATCACCCAACCGTGGGCCCCTTCAGAAACTTCGCCCTGTCTTGCCCGGACAT
The DNA here is from genome assembly GCA_034509185.1 of Euphonia xanthogaster. Taxonomy (NCBI): domain Eukaryota; kingdom Metazoa; phylum Chordata; class Aves; order Passeriformes; family Fringillidae; genus Euphonia; species Euphonia xanthogaster. The sequence goes on along the minus strand of JAYDZK010000066.1, from coordinate 1,008,062 downwards.
CCAGAGAGACTCTGCGTGGGGAGAAGGTGGACAGGACACGGGAGAGGGAGAGTTAATTGAAGTAAATTAGGATTTTTAACCAAAAAACCCCAAAGTGCCTGCAAACACTGCAGCCACAGCCTGCCCCATCCACCCTGAGGGAGGATGCAGAGGGCTGGAATGCTGAGGTGTTCCCAGGACAGCCCCCACGGGAGAGGGGCTCTCATGTATTCCCTGCTCTGATTTCCAGTTTAGGAACAGTAAAATGTGATTTATGTACGGCCAGGACAAAAACGGCTCCTCAGGCATCTGTTATGCCATGAGTTCACACAGCTTTGGCAAAATGGGCTTTCTCTGAAGTACCTGGAAGGTGACAAGTTTTACCTGGGCACACTGAGGCAGCCAGGATTTATTTTATACAGGAGCTTCAGCCTCCAACGCTCCGTCCCTGCCAGTGCTTAAAGCTGAGATAGATGATGTGTAAAAGAAATATAAATATTCAGGGCACTGCCTCTGCAGGCTCACGGGGACGAGGGCCAGGACAGGATGCTCCCCGATGACCTGCAAAGCCCATCCCCAAACAGCTGTGCCGGGGTGAGGTTCCAGCAGCATCCTGCAGGGATGTGGGAGCTGCTCCCTGCCCCGGGAAGCGGCAGCTCAGCCAAATCCTGCCCCGGGGATGCAGGAGCAGCCACCACTGCAAGCGTTTCAGACCCAGCGTTCCTCGAGGAATTAATAATAAGGCTCATTTCCTCCTCTCCAAATCTATTTTAATTAGTAATGAGCAACATTAAAAGCACTTTGTTTTTAAGTCGTTAATGGTTTGTGTCTCACCGCTGGCCAGTGAGTGATGGCTGCAGGGATGGGCTGTGTGAGTGAGGAGTGATTACACCCATCAGGCTGGCAGGGCTGTGCATTATTAGCCTGAGTGATGATGCTCTGCCCGGGCTCCAGCTGGCCTCGGGTACCACCTCACTATTCCAGAGGCTGACGGCCCAGCCAACGTGAAGCATTCTGACAAATTGATCCGAGAACAGGCCCTGCTACGTGCAAGTAATAGCTGGGATTAAGCAAGAGTGCTTATGGCACTTTTGTCTTTCCCATAAAAAACACTCCTTGGTGGAGCAAATCAATCGACAGAACAATTTCAGGTAATCTTGGGGGTGTGTGTGGAGACGGAGAGTAAAACAGAAACCCCCTTTATCCACTACTGGTTAGGTATAAATCTATTTTTACGTAGTTTAAAGTCTCCAAACGTTTTCCACAGTTCCCAGCCCCTTGACTAACTTTAATTCTAATTACATAGACTGATTTTTGAACGCAAATGATGTGACACTGATCATGTAATACCAGGCAAGAGGCAGGGAAATAAAATCTGTCGCATCCATTCCATCTGCCTGTCCGGGCTCGGAGCTCTGGAGGCAGACCCATGCCATTTCATTGGGATAACTCATTGCATTTTCTAATCTATGCCATCCCGAGTGTTAAGAATATTTGTTTGCAAAGATGAATATGCCAAAGGCCAAATAATAATAAAAAATAAAAATTAAACATTTAATTAACTCGAGCTTAGTTCAAAGGGTAGGAAACTGGCAGCGATCCAGGGCTGCGGTGCTCAGGTAATGCCTTTAATTTAATTTGCTCAGGTTTAATTTTTTTTTAATCTTGATAATTGCTCTATGGTTACAAGTTACAATGTTATCTTTTAGCTGTAATATTTGGTACAGCACTTAATTAAGAATGATGGTTTCTCAGTAATAAAGCAGTGGGGCTCAGCTATTTTTAAAGCAGTGCGCTGGGAGCAGATCTCTGATCCCACTGGGATTCTGGCTGCTGGCACTGGGGGTGATTCCCCAAAGCTTCCTGGGTTTTCTGCCTCTTCAAATTATTGCACGAAGCATCGTGAAGATGAAAAAGTGACTTTTTGGTTTAGCTTTGGATCTGTCTTCCAGTTTCCAGCCCGTGAGGTTGATTTGAGTAACACAAATCACAGAAAGGAATGATTAAAGGCCAAGGAAAGACGAAATGAAGATAAAAAATTGTTCACTTAAAGTAAATATAGGGGAGATGGTAGTTCAGCACAAAGTACAAATGGGATATACTGTAATACCTCCAAGTGAGATGGCAACCAACCATGTGTAACGTTTCAATGGTATCCATTTGTAAAAGCCGTTGCAATCAAAGGTCCCTAAAATTGTACAATTGTTAAGTTCATCAGTGCTCTAGACATGGGAACAGCTGATTATTAATTTTTGCCAAGAAATTATCAAAGGACTTGAAAGACTGTGTTGCCAGCATGAATAGGGATTCCAAGAGCTGTTCTGGTCACCAGGTGTGCTCAGCCCTATGGTCACCTTTCCAAGACCATCATCTTCTCATTCCCCCAGGTGCAAAAATAAGCTTTGGGGTTCTCCCTTCTTTATTTTTAAACCAGGGTTAGTAAATGGAGAGTGTTAAATAAATATATAGGTAATAAAAGCTATGGGATCCTTTGCAGTTATTGGGGGAATTAAGAGGCTACCAATCTGCAAGTCAATTATAAAATGGTTCTTTGGGAAGTGTTAGTGCAGACAAATCTGGATACCCAGGCTTGGACCTGGTGTCCTTTCACTTGAAAAATCGGGATGTTGCAGAGACAAAAGTGCCCAAGTTTTCAAGCACAAACAGGTTTTTAGGTGAAAAATGGAAGTAAGAGGTGTTGTAAGTGGTGAGAGTTGGCACTTTGAACTGATGTAGCTCCTTGCAGAGCAGTAATATTCCATGTTTGTGCTAGAATTGATCCACAGGGATTGTCAAGTCCATGGTGTGACCACGGGAGGGGCAGGCCCGGGGTGGGAATTGAGCACACGGGCACAAAGCCAGGCAGAGGCTTTGTTTGCCTTTTTTTGCAATTTAAAAAAAAAAAATAAATTCCAAGAGGTTTGTCTGCACCACACTCCTGCTCCCCCCATCCAATTCCATCAGGGAGGGAAGTTCTCCTCTGGGTTAGAGGGACCTTTGGGGGAGCCTCTGCACTTCCTCACCGTGCAGGAGACAAAAGCAGCTCCTGGCTGTGCTCCCAAAGGGCAGGAGCTCCCTTGCAGCCCGTGCCGGGGGTGCCACGGGGCAGGCCAGCCCCATTCATGCTCACACACAGGTGACACAGCCACTGCAGCCTCGTTAAGCCAATCTCTGCCCCTCATTAGTGCCACGGCAGCCCCGCGTTAGGCGGCACCTCCCGGGGACCCCCGGCCCAGCGGGGCCCCTCACTCCAACCTGCGGCTCCTGGGGGCTGGGAGTGACCCCAGGACCAGCTGGGAGTGACCCCAGGACCAGTTGGGAGTGACCCCAGCACCGGCTGGGAGTGACCCCAGGACCAGCTGGGAGTGACCCCAAACGTCAGCAGGCAGGGCAGGAGGAGCAGGACACGTCCTGTCCCCCTGCTGGGGGTCCCACCAGCCAAATTAATGAGCTGGTCCTGCCCGTTTGGTGGGAGCAGGGACTGCTGCTGTGCCTGCCAAAAGGCACGGCAGCCAGGAAGGGTAGCTGGGCTGATGTAAAGCCCATGGGGACAAGTAGGGATTTCAATCCCATTTTATGAAATATTTCTCTTTGAGACAGCTCATGTCCGGCTGCAGACGGCTCCAAAGGAGTGTCTGCACCAAGAGATGTTCAGGTTGGGCATTAGGACAAAATTTATTCAGCGCAAGAGTGATTAATCTTTAAATTCCTTCAGTGTGGGAGTGATTAATCATGGGAATGGGCTGCGCAGGGCAGTGGTGGAGTCCCCATCCCTGGAAACACGGCTGTCGTGGTTTGATGCTGGCGCAGTGCCAGTGCCCCCATGAAAACACAACCTCCTTCAGAGGGCCGTGAGTGACACGGGCTGGCTCTCATGATCCCGGAGGTTTCCCCACCCTTCCCAATCCCAGCCCCGACAAGCAGCGATCACTCCACACCCCAGCTGGCGTGGGTCGGGCATGGCTCGCAGGTTCCGGCAGCGAGGAGCCCCCCTGGCCATGGGGTCCCCAGCTCCCCCAGACCCCCCAGCTCCCCCAGACCCCCCGGATCCCCCCGGCACGGGGTACTTACGGCGATGCCGTGCCCGAAGCCCGAGCCCGGCTGCGGGCTGGCGGCGCTTATGTAGTTGCCCACGGCGGAGTCCTGGCTGGCCGTGCCGTAGAGATCCGCCACGGGCCCGGGGCTGTTGGCCCCCGGGAAGCCCCCGGGCCGCGCTGGGGTGGAGCCTGCCGGGGAAGCGGGTGCGCCAAAATTCGGTTGAGCACTGTAGCTATTCAAGACTGGTGTGCAGAGAATAAAGCTGGGTATGAGGCCAGACGCCGGGCATGCACCGGTATTACAAAGCCAAACACCAGAATAAACAGCCTAGGCCCAATTCTAACACTTAACCAAGGCCATGCGAGAGGAGAGCGAGAACTGGAGAAGAGTCAGCCCGGACTACTACGAAGCTTAGAGCTCCAAAAATATATATATGGATATATATAAAAAAAAAAAAAAGAAAAAAAAAAGAACAATCATTCAACACACTACTGCAACCAGAGACTGGAGGTGCTCATTTTCACCAAATTATCACAAAATATAATAGGTATTTTTCAACATCTGACTTGATGCTCATGCAGTAGTAACAAGTTCTCTAGGTCTGGGCACGCCGAGACAGCATTCACATCCCATGCAAACTACAAAGGAACTAGTTTGAGACTACACATTGTGGTAATATTGATATTAAAATGTTGACAGCAAATAACTTGAATCACGTCTAGGAAAATCGTTTTTTGGATCCATTCGATACTTTTGGAAAAAACCCGCCCTTTTAGATCAGTAAGCTGCAGAAATAGTTCAGTAGTTGATTTTTTTTTTCTTTAAATGATATGGAATGGAACAGTTTGGATTTTTCTCTTTTAAATATGACCAAGGAGAGTGTTGTTTTGTTTAGTTTTTTTTTTTTTTTCCTTTTGATTTGGAGAGCGAAGACCTACCTTCGTCTCCAAAACCATGCTTGGGATATCAACCAAAATTAAACAAATAAATAAAGATCAAAAGCAAAAAAAGAATTCCAGAGGGTGGATGACAACTCACCTCCTAATGTGGAAGTAAAAGAAAATTAAATTTTTTTCCTCCCTTAATATATTTTTTTTTTGAGAAAGAAAAACAATGTAAATAAGAATGATACTGAAGAAGAAATTTAGATATTAAAGCATGTTAGATGATCAGGCTTCTGGCATTTCTCACGGCTGCTCTTGGATGTAGAATTTATGAGGAAGAAGTTTCAATGTGAAAGAAAAGTCAGCGGACTGGGAGGAGCTGGATGGAGATGGCTGCAGGAAGCTGGAGCTACACCTGGGTGGTACCTGCAAGGTCCCTGGGGGCACAGGGAGCCTGCTCTGCCCACCCCCACCGGGTCCCCACCGTGTCCCCACCACGGGCAGCGCCAGGACACGACGGCCAGCAGGGCTGGACACGGCCCAACACCACAGCCTGCCCCAAACTCCCTGGGCACCGACCCCATCACCTCCATCCCCACCCTGCCAGGCTGCCCCGAGGCCACTTCAGCCTTTCCCAGGATCCCCACGGAACCCCTGAGCGGGTCAGGGAGCCTGGTGGCCTGCAGTGAGCTGTGCTGCACGCACTGACCACAGGGCTGTCCTGGAGACCAGCCTGGAGCCAGCCCTGGGCTCTCACCAAGGTGCTGTGGTGGGCACAGGCTGCACCTCTGCTGCCCTGGCCCCCTCCCCTGCATCAGCCACCCGGAGGGACCCCAGGTCTCAAATGAAGGAGCTGGTCAGGAGGAGCACGCCTGGCAGCTGGTGGCTCTGTGCAATAAATGATTCACCACAGCTCTGGACTGGTAGCAGGGGAGGGTAAGTAGGACATCTAAGCTAGCAAGTTCAAAGAAATAAGGCATGAGAGAGTAAACAGATTTTGGACTTCGCTGGCAAACAAAGAGCCTTTTTTTATTATTAAAGATTAAATGTCAAGATAACATTTGGCCTTCTCACTCGTGAAGAAAAATATCCAGCTGAGATGTTCCAAAGCCCTTTATTACTACAAGCCAGCACTTTTTCCCCCTTTTCTTCCCTTTGGTTCAATAAAATGGATGTGAATTTTCCTGCCAAGTCACACAGAAAACCCAGTTGGCTGCTCCGAGTGACAGCAGGACCTGGCATGGCCAGGGGCATCCTGTTAGTAAAATACTCCTGCAACCCCCACAGCAGCACCAGAAACCTCCAGAACAACCACCTGAGGAACCAGAGAGACTCTCCGTGCCCCCACACCCCCCATCCCACCCTGGCCACTCTCATCTGCATCTCTCAAGACTGGAGGTAAGGCTTTCACACTTGCAGGAAGAGCTGGCAGTGGGTTGGTTATTCCGGTGGGGAATTAGAAGGTAATTTTTCATCTGCTGACCAGGGGTTCAGCACTCCCCACTGCTCACAGGAGGGAGAACAGGCATGCCAAAGGCTGCTCCACTGCCTGGGAAGTGCTGGGTGGAGGCAGGGATGCCCTGGCACCTCTCCATGTGGTGCCTGAAAAACTCCACAGAAAAAGCTGGAAGCTTTTCCAGAGCCAACACTTTGCTCCAGACCCCACAAATGGAAACAGAAAGCTCCTGTAATTAGCAGAAGGCTCAGCAGCCTCAGGAAGCTGCATTTAAATGATTTGCTCAGCCCTGGTTCGTTGCTCAGTGTTTGTGTTCTTCCAGGAGCTCAGGTGAGCTCACCTGGAGCCAGAGGCACCTTTCCCATCACAACAGCAAAGGGACCCTGAACCACTTCCCCAACAAGCAAATCCTGATGTGCCCTGGCAAGAACCACCTGGAAACAAAGGTTGGTTTTACACAAACCTGGAGTGCCCTGACCCTAAAAGGAAGAAGGGAAAATGCCTGCAACCCTCCAGACTCCAGATACTGCATCACTAAGAAAAGTTAACACTTTTTGGAAACGTGTGTCCTTATGACAAAATTCCTGATGCTGGAGGTTGCCAGGAGCTGTCCAAGGCTGCTGTGAACTGTGGGAATTGCAGAGCACTAACATGAATTCCTTGCAGCCTGGAAGGAATTGGAGCCTTTCCCCAGCCCCTAACATCCCAGGGCAAGAACAGGAATTGGGGCAGAAGTTTGGAAGCTTGCTGCTGCAGAACTGCCAGGGGATTGTGCTGTCCACAGAGGGGAGGGAACACTGACTGTGAGCTGATGCCAGGAGAGGAGCAAAGCCTGAGCTGCTGCCTGGTCCCAGCAGAGGCACGGGCTGAGCTGACCAGGAACCCCCCGACTCTGCATCCATCACACTGACTCAGCAGTGACTGAGGGCTGGCAGGGCCATCTTCTCCCCTTCCAAGAATTGCCAGCACTCGGGAAGCCCTGGCAGCAGAGGACTCATTTCAGGTCCCATTTCCCAACCAAGTGCACAGGAAGCCACCCTGCAGCAGGCAACCTCACAGCTCTGGGACTGCGCCTCAGCACCTCCAGCTCAAAGGCTTCCAATATGCTAAATTCACAATCCCAAGTGTCCCCAGGAAGCTCTGTGACAGATCAAGGTCGGGAGAGATGTGGAAAAGATTAGATGTGCTTGTAAGTCACAGCCAAACACCTTTTATCTTCAGCCCCAGCCATCCTCCACCCTCTGGACTACAGCAGCTCCTTCCTGTGCTGATGGAGATCAAGGGCCAGCAGCCAGGAGCTCTGGCAGTGATGGAACAGGGCAGGCTAATGTCTTGCTTGCTTCACTTTGAATTTCCTGTGGTTTTTCTTACAGAGAAGACTCTGAGCCTGTGAATTCTGACCAGCAGGTGAAGCCTGAGGCTTTGGGGAGCCTCAGGCCCACTCTGCCCAGTGTCACAGTGGCTTGGGGAGCACTGGAAAGCAGTGAGGGAATGTGAGATGGGACACAGAATGGTATAAAAAATGTGGGTTCATAAGGCAGCCCCAGCAGGATTTTTCAATGCCAATATTGGTGCTGGTGGAGTTGGAGCTGCTGCACAGGGCTGGCACAGCAAGAGCTGGACCTCTTCAGGCAGGGAGGCTTTCTCTCAGCCCATCCTTCAGCAGAGCCTTTATCCCCATTTAACATGCGTGTGAGATGCTCCTCCACCTTCAGCCAAGTGCTTTGTGCCAAGGAGCCAAGAGCTGGCAGCCAAAGCAGCCTGGCAGCCCAGGCTGGGGCAGGGCAGGAGGCAGGGATGCGTGCCTGGAGCCTTCTCCTGGAGCCCACTGCCACGCTCACACAGACCCTGCTCACACCTTCACCTGTGCTCAACCACAAAGGTCAGTGCTGGAAGATAAACTCTCCCTCCATGAACCCTGGAGAAGTTTCTAAGTCAGGATTCCTGCTGGCATTTGCTAACAAGGACCCCAGGGCTGCTGGGCCTGGGCAAAGTACAAGCTGGATGCTGGAATCCCACCCAAATAAACCCAACTGAGCCACGATGGAATCCCACCCAAATAAACCCAACTGAGCCACGATGGAATCCCACCCAAATAAACCCAACTGAGCCATGAGCGATGAAGAGGAAGAGGAAGGGAAAAGGAGAAAAGACATGAGGATTTTGACATCACTGTCCTACAGGGGGACCTCACATGGTACTGGGATGACAGTCAGGCCCTTAGGGACCAGTAAATGGCATCTGAGGACAAAAACCCCACTTAGGCACCACTAAAATATGCTGTACTGCAAAGGAAACAAACCAGGGGCAGTCTGGAGAGAGGACTGAGACACTGCAGGGGGATCATTGTCCCCTGCACACAGCCCACGTGGAGCCTTGGTGACACCCTTCCCTCTCCTACAGCACCAAAGCCCAAAGACTTAAACACCTTTGCAGGGGACTCATAACAAATACGAGTATTTTAAAATAAAAAGAAACAATCCAGGTGAGGAACAGAGCAGAATGTGTGTCTGCCTTCCCTGCCACAGTGCTCAGGTGAGGAAGTCCTCATGAGGGAAAGAAACCACCACAAATCCACAAAGAGGATTCCCTCTTTGAGCAGAGGCAGGGTATTCCTTGTCCCTGGGCAGCCATGCATGGGGGTGAGCAGCTCTGCAGGGACAGGGGAGCTTGGCAGTGTGGGGTTAAAGTAAGAGTCACTGATTTTAGAAGTATTTTCCAATATAAACGATTCTGTGATTGTCATCAGAAATTCATTTGTCACCTCCTGTCAAGCATATCCTACAACCAGAGTTGGTCATCTCCAGCCCTTTTCTCCTTCAAGACCCTCCTCGTTCCTGCCTTGTCCCACTGCCCTCAGGGTGGATTCCTGCACAAACAGGTTTCTTCACAACTTGTTGATCCAGTGCTATAATTTCTGGATGACTCTCTCATCTGCCATAAACAGCCACGCACAATTTGGCAGGCACTTCTACCATCAATGTTTATGATAATAACTAAACGTGCTTGAAAGCAGCAGGAAATTTTCAATATAACTATCATTAAGACAAAATGCTTTAAATCAAAGCCATTACCCACCACCAAGACTCAAAGCTCACAAGATTAGTCTGTTTTTCTATCTTTATGAAAAATTCATAGAACATGCTGCAAACATCATCTTCCAGCTCGAAGGAGTAAATGATATAATAACACTGAATGCTGCTGGCAAGGATGGGAGCAGGCAGGGCACGGGGCAGGGCACGGGGCAGCCCAGCTGGGAGGGGACACTGCCCCACAGCCTGGTGGCATTTCATTTCAAAGCCAGCTTGGAGCAACCTGGTGAGGTGGAAGGTGTCCCTGCCCACAATATGGGGTTGGATTTGAGAGTCTTCAAGGTCCCTTCCAACCCACCCTGCTCTAGGATTCTATAAATAAATGAATGTGAGTCACTTGGGTCCATGTACTGCTGGATTTTCAGAGAAGACTGTCACGGAAGGTGCATCACCTGTCCCCAAGCATTCCAGCCTGCTGAGCTGCCTCTGCAGAGGACACAGAGCAAAACCACAGCGAGTGGCAGGGGACAATCCCCCCTTCCCGGGGGACCCGAGTGTGCCAGAGGGGAGCACTGATGGCCACGCTGGCACACGCATGACTAACAGAGCAGCGCTCCCAGCGTGACGCTGATACTTTAAATAACCAGCACAACTTCACACCGCATGCAGATCTTACATCATTAGTGCTCAGAGCCTCATAAATATAATTAGCAGCGCTGCACCCGTGTCTCAGACCGCTTGGCCAAAGCTAATTCTTTGTGCAGTCAGGGCTGAAGTTAATGGGAGTTTGTACCTCGCTCTTCGGAGCTGCTAACAACCAGAATGTCACTTACCCGGGACTGGGTGTACAAATTAATGCCAGTCTGAAATAAGACATCGGTGCTCCTGGCTCTCAGTGGCCTATTCAGGCTGCAGGAGTGCACTGGCACAGCACTGAGAAATAAAAGCTGATATTCAGGCTCTTTTTTCCTATACCAATCCCCTCCCAGAGCTCCAAACCCCTTCCTTTTGTGGTCGGGTTGAGCCACGGAAGCATCGCTTCCTTGTGCCTGAGCTTTCAGAGCGTGGGTTCTGTGGGAGGCAGCGTGTGGCACACCTCGAACTCGGATCAATGCTCCAGCTCACAAACGTCTCAGAAATAATGAGCTGGAAACACACGGATATCCTGGAGAATAACAAGGTACAAACAGCTCCCAACTCGCTGGAAGCAAAAGTGGGAGACAAACCAGAAAAACAAATAACGCCGGCGTCAGGACGAGAGCTGCCATGCTGTACATCTCTCATGGGGACCTGCATCCCTCTGCTCCTGCTCCTCCCAAGCAGACTTGAAAAGCAAACTCTCTCTCTAAGAACCCTGTGGCAGACACGGCTCCTCTGCAAGTGTGAGGAGCTACAGATGACAGCTGGCTCGGCCCTGACTGGAAAATCAAAGGCCAGAGCTGTGCCTTCCCTGTCACCCCGACACGCTCTGCAGTGGGGAGCAGCCAGGCTGCCCCGGGTTATCCCTCCCCTGCAGCTACACTGGCCCCGCAGGGAAAAAGGAAAACACAACAACTGTCGGGCTCATCAGCAAAATAAGTGGTGATGAGGCTGAGACACACCGAGATCTGCCCTAACAAGGTACTATTTGTACGTTATTTTCTAGCTGCAGTCACACTTTCAAAGGTTGTTCTGCGGCTGCAGCCCCTTCGGAAACGGCTTCACACATCAAAATATCGCAGGGTAATGACAGCAAGCAGTGGGTGGTGAGCTCAGCAATTACGGCTGGAAGTGAGTGGGAACCAGGAGGGAGGGCTGAGTGCTGCCCACCTTCCGGGAGCTGGGCACAATGGGGTGATAATGGCACCTGGGATCCTGCGGCAGCTGCTCCTGCTGCAGCCTCAGTGTTCTCCCACCACGCTGCTCCTGCAGCCCAGCACGACACAAACCAGCTGCTGAACTACCTGAGATGGGCCACGAGCGAGAGCTGGGCAGCTTCCACAAGCCTAGGCAAGATAAATATCCACCTGGTGCAGGTGTTCCACAAACCCACTGCTGCACGTGAGCCCCTGCTTCTACTAAGTACTGCACTTAACACGTCCAAGGCATCCACCACATCTGGAAGCTGCTGATGTGCACCAATCTGCAGAAGACCCAAAATTCAGCCCGTTCGAGCCCAGCTGCTCTAATTCCTGCAGTTATGCAGCAGGACAAATAACTGCACTTTGCAGCTCAGCTGCAGCTTTCTGCCAACGATCCATATTTATTGCCTAATCCCATTTTCCATGGCGTGTGTCAGTGGTGTCACTCGCGCAGGGCCGAGCGCGACACCGAGGCCACACAGAGCTTGGCTTGCAGGAGCTGCAGCCAGGGAGCCAGCTCTTGTCACAGCCTCACAAAAGGATTTCCTCTCCAGCGGCTCATCTTTAATCATTATAAAAGCACAGAAGTTTAATCCATTTTTGATGTAAGCGCTAATAGCTTTGTGTCCTTGAAGTTCAAAGTGGTCTTCGTGCATGTCGCTAATTAGCCGAGCAAGCAGCCATTCAGCTTCCTCTCATGTTTCTAATTAGATCCTTAACAACAAACAAATGTCGACCTTACAAAGGCTCTGCTACGATTCCCTCCATTAGTTAAACAGTTTGGGAGGGATGCGGTTCCCCATCCACAGCCCCCCCAGCAGAGGATTCGGGGCTCTGGGCTGGGGTATTTGCCCTTTGGAGAGGTTCTGCCTTCCTGATGGCGTTTTCCAGGGGTGCCAAGCAGCCCAGGGATGATGCAGGGAGCAGGTGACCCCTCATCAGCCCCTGCCCCAGTCCCAGCTCTGTGCTGCTCCCCTGTCCCTCCCTGCAGGCACAGAATGTTGACCAGCTCAGCTGGACCTCACCAATAAACCAAAGAGGCAGATTAATGCTGTCCTATTAAGTCAATTTCCTGACTGGTTCCTGCCAATTTAACTGGTTTTACAGCTAATTTAAAATGTGATGTAATTAATGTTTACGTACCTCACAGAATCACAGAAAGGTTTGGATGAGACCTCAAAGCCCATCCAGTGCCACCCCCTGCCATGGGCATGGACACCTTCCACTGTCCCAGGGAGCTCCAAGCCCTGTCCAACCTGATCTTGGACACTTCCAGGGATCCGGGGGCAGCCACAGTTTCTCTGGGCACTCTGTGCCAGGGCCTCCCCACCCTCACAGGGAAGAATTTCATCCTCATATCCAGGCTAAAGGTACTGTCATCTTTTTACTTCACATCAAACGCTTGGGACTGCTCCTTACACTCTTTTTTGTCGATCTGTGTTTGTAACAGACCGTGCTGGAGTCATTTCAGCAGCACCCCTCTTGTCCTTGCCTGTGCTCAGGTTTTTGGGCAAGTTTCTTGCTCCAGCCCTGGCATTTATCCAAGGGGGATGAAGAGGATGTGTCAGCAGCAGGAGCTGCTGCTGCCGGGGTCCTGCCGGAGCCCCCGGCGGCCGCGGGCGCTCGCTGTGTCGCAGGCGCCAACCCCAGCGCTGCTCCTGCTGCCTGAGCCTGCACACCAAGCTTTAACACTTATTACCACCCATCCAGCTGGCAAATGAGGGCTAAAGCTCAGATGCTGGGCTATCACAGACCCCTCTGTAACCATTTTTCCATCTAAAATGAAGGCAGAGCTGAGCCAGGTGATGCCGGCGCCTTCACCTCACGCCGAGGAGCACGAGAGCTGCTGTTACTTCTACCACGGGCAACCACATCTGCATTAATTGTTTACCACAGCCCGGACAGGTCTTTTATTAATATTAATGAGTAAGAGGGAACAAAAGGCCCCTTTATTTTTAGCCTACTCTAATTGCGTAGTAATTACTCATCTACAAAACAAATGAGCCGAACTCCATTGCCATAGCAACAGCAACTCCGGCCTCCCACTGTACCACATTAACTGGCTATCACTCCTGTAATTTGAAATTGAAGCCTTTTGTACAATAACAGACAATACAGGAGGAAAATTAAACCCAAAACGGGTCTTTGTTTTGCTGCATAATTCAAGTCATGGTAGCAGGAGGGCCTTGCCTGGGGGGCGCCTTTCCACTGCTGATCCCATGGGCTGGGGGGATGCTCAGGAGCACAGGGAGCTTATCCAGGTGACAGAAGAGGCATCCAGCCTGCAAACCCCCAGTCCATCCCTTCCTGTGGGAGGCTCTGCACCAGGCAATGCTGCCCAGCACACAGTGCCTGGGGGAGAGCTGGTGGCAGCTGACACCCCAGTCAGGGGCAGGGCACAGAGCTCTGGGCTCTTTTAACCATCAGGAAATGCCCCCAAAGGCCCCAGCTGCGTGAGTTTATTATTTTTAAACAGCTCAGGTTTATATACCTGCAGATCCATTTTGCACTCTCTGGCAACTCCTAACCCACTGTGCTTCTCAAGCTCACATGGAGCCAGATGCACACCAACATCTGCTGCAAGGAAACACTACTCTGCTCCTCTGGCAGCCTTCTATTTCAGAGAGAAGAGAGGGAGAAAAAACATCACTGTAATTATGTATTTACTTTTAAAGCATTTGGGGAGAGAATCAGCATGAAAATACTGACAGTAGTGTGTCAGTCCAAGGCTGCCTCACAGTTAGCAGTTGTTCCACTAATGGGCAACAGCCTGCAACTGCTGCTGGAGAGGCAAGCTACCCTCAGCTGTGGCAGCATTTCACCTGCTTAGGGATTAAAAGGCACAGGACACCACCCTGTGCTGGAAGATCCCATGCACTGGAGAGCACGTGCTGAAACCCCACCTCAGGCTCTGCAACCTGTCTGCATCTTGAGGGGAGCAAAGTCTAATTACAGCTGCCAACAGCTCTGTCCCTCAGCTTCCGCTGGGAGAAAGGGAATAAAACATGGATAATTGGCTGGGGCAGGGCTTTGGAGGGTACCAAAGTTGTTCCAGCCCCCTGCCACGTGCAGGAATACCTTCTACCATCCAGGCTGCTCCAAGCTCCTGGTCACTTCCAGGGATGGGGCAGCCACAGCTTCTCTGGACAACCTGGGCCTCCCCACCCTCGCAGAGAAGAATTTCTCCCTAAATAAAACAGCATGATGAGCATTCTGAGGAGCATTTTCCCGTGGAAAATAATTCTCCTGATGGAAAAGACTATTAAAAGTTACTGGCTAAATTCGCTACAGATTAACTTCAACTGCACTTCAGAGGTGGTCACTAATTGCACTGGAGATGATTTATCAAGCACACAAGATTTTCTATTACAAAATTATTGATTAAAGCTGATGTATTTTAACCTCAATAGACTTCAGCCCAGTGCCCTGTCAAACACTGGCTGCTGTGGCCAAGGTCGAGCAGCAGCAGCACCAAATTGTTTCATATCTACTGAATTTTCTCCCTGGCACTGCAGGAAGAAGCTCAGTCCCCCATGGATCAAAAGAGATCCAAAAGTGGCATCCTATGGTAAAACAAGGCCCAGGGTTTCTTCTGCCTGGAGCCTGCTCTGAAAAGGACCTGCGGGATTCCCATCCTGGAGCAGCACAGCACTTGTGAGCCAAACAGAAAATATGCTTCCTTCACTATTCTTATTTTATAAATTGGGGGTTGCAGACAAGTAACTGTAGGGCTCCAGGTATGTCAGTACCAAAGCCAAAACCACCCATGGGAATGTGGAGTGGCTCCTCCAGAGCATTCACCACCTGGGGTTGCTGTGTGCCGAGCCTGGCTGACGGAATTCCAGTTTAAACCAGGATGATTTCCCTTGCTCCCACCCCTCCCCGAAGCCCCCCCCGGTGTGGGGTCCCTGCCTGGCCACCCGTCGTGCTCCCCAGCTGCCTCTGCCAGGGAGATAAGCAAAGGATAAAATCCAATGCAGCCATTAATTTCCCAATGCATCACCCGCCAGGCTCTGTCACGTAATTACTGGCGTTCCAGTGGAGTGAGAAATTCCAGCCCTTGCTGCTCCCAAGTGGCCCACTTGTTAGGTTCTGGCTTTTGAGATTACATAGCCAGGATTAAACTTTAGGTACTTTTATAGAAGAAAATAAAAAAGGGAGAGCAATTCCACCAGAGCCACCGTGCCACAAGGGAGTCCTCCCAGCGGGCCGCACAATTCCCAAACCAGTTCATGGCTGGATCTTTGAAATGCTCCTCCTGACACCTCCATGAGCCCATGGCAGCTCCTCTCCCCCCACACACACAGAACAACCACTGTCCCCCTTTTTACGGCCATTAATTTGCTAAACTATGAGTAGATTAGATTTTGGAGCACCTTCCTTAGGTGTCAGACAAGGTTTCCTCGACCCCATGCAAAGGAAGGCTCTGCTGAGTTTCAGGCACGTTCCTGATTTCATCACGGGCTGGGGTGCATGGAACAGCAGGCTCCCCCCTTCCCTGGAAAACTGAGATCCAAAGGGAACCTTATCCCTGCCTTGGCACACGGGTGTTCAGCTCCCTGGCAGCACCAGGGGCAGCTCGGCTCACCTTGCACCGTGTCAGCCCCAGCGCTTGCTTGCTTGATTTACTCAATGTTCTATCAGAGGTAAGGAGCAGATACAAATCCTTAATAAAATATCCAGAATGGGCTTCCCAGTGCTATTTCCTTTGAAAGCCCTTGCTGCCTGAAGTGCTTTAATGAGTGTGTGGCTCTGCCCAGCAGAGCAGGGAGAGGCTCCCACCCAGCACAGCTGGCTGTGGGGATGGCCGGGGCGTGGGGAGGAGGAGAGGGGTGACCACAGCAGAGAGGAGCTTTTCTGCTCCCATCAGGGTGTTTTCTGATAAGCAGCAAACTAAACAACAAATAAACCAAAGCCTAATTCGGGATCTCAATTACCATCTGTTGGATTTACTGACTGCAGCACCGTCTCTGCATTTTCCAAGTTTAGCACAGAAACCCAGGCAGGAGAAGCAAAGCCACTGCTGGCTCGTGGCACAGAGGATGAACTTGCCTCGAACTCCTCATGCTGATATTTATGAAATGTTAAATCTTCATTACAAAATGCTCCCTTAAGCTGGGTGACATGGCAATGAGTACGACCCATCACTAGCTCGGAGTCTCTGTTGCATAATAAGATTTAAGGTTTATGACCTACAAACAATCGCCTGGTGGCTCAGGACGGGCTGCAGGGAGCCGCCTCACACACGGAATTATTGGATTCCCAAATGGAGTGATTTGCGTGTGGCACATCTGGTCTACGACCGCCAAGGAATGAGTCTATGGGCTAACATGGACGAGTAACAGGCTGATGGAGAAACCATGATCGTAAAATGATTTGAAAAATATCTTGGGTTCTTTTGGATACAAAATAAAAATAAGAGAATACAGTTACAGTCAGTGTTTCAGTTCCTAGGGGGGTTAATTTGAATTTAAAAAAAGTCAGTTTTACTATCAGCATAAGAGCATGTGCGGGTTCTTGTACGGAGGGTGTAGGTTGCCTACAGCCGGCTTCAATTGAAACTTGCAGATAATGGGATTTAACGAATAGGGCTCTATGGATCCAAGCCATCAGCAGCTCTCTGCTGTGTTATCCCTACGCTTTCAATCAGACCAAGGCTCTGCTTTTATCTGCCACGCTCGTTCACACTGATGGTGCCTATAATATCAACTCGACAATGCATGTTCTACAACTACATCTACTGCTACCAGTACGACTACTACAGTGCATGCATTTAGTTCAGTCCCACAGATACATACACTCTAAGAACAGGCAAGGGGAGATGTGAAATGTTTTACGGGACGACAGGTGTTTTGTTTTTTAAGTAAGGGAAATTAATAAAAAACATCAAAAGAAAGAAAGTGTACAAAAAAATAGAGACATTTCTCAAGAGTTGATATGAGTCGTTTCTTGAACCGTTTCGTCCGAACAAGCAAAAAACATGCAACCAGCTGCTACTAACAAGAAGCTGGACACTGAGAGAGGATTAATAGGTGTGGACAAACCTTCCCGCTGAGAGCGCTCAGAAGAGTGTTTGAGAGGAGGTGTGCACGTCCGAGTGTAAGAGAGGCCGGAAAGTTTGCCTCAGAGACACCCTCTCTCACAGCAGCCCCAACCAAGCAAGAGAGAAAACAACAAAACATAACTGCTCACACTCACCATCAAGGTCAGTAGCTCACGTTACGAGATTTGTTATAGCTGGCAAGTATAAAGTCCAGTAAGGGGTTGTTGGGGCGCAGGGCTCAAAGGCAGCACTGGCAAGCCGGGACTGGGGCCCAAAATCCAGATGTGCCAGGGGTTGGGGTGGGGAGCGGCCCCTGGCGCTGCGCTGTCCCGCTGCGCCCAGCGCCGCCGGCCCGAGGCAGCTGGGACAGGGCTGGATTCCTGTGGCCTTATGGGTTTTGTCTCCAGTCCTCAGGGAGGAACAGTTGGTAGAAACAGTTTGGGAACTGGAAAAATCTCAGGCTTGTCAATGAACCAAAGAGGAAGGAACGAAAGCCCTCTCCTGCCAAATTTTCCTCGTCTCGCTCTCCTGCCAGATGAAGCCCTCCCATGTCAAATGCAAGAGGAAAATGTGCCCCCCCCATGACTGTATTTTAAAAAAAGCATTTACACGACAAAAATGTTTTACACGTAAAATATGTCAGGTGGATTCAAAAGAAACGTGACACTGATAGTGAAGTTGTCTAGGAGGAGTTTGCAGCATTCAGACTTTTAACTTTGCTCGTTTTCCGTGGCTCAGGTCCCAATTCATTAAAAAAATACAAGAATGGGTGAGGTTGTGAAAACCAGCGGAGGGATTTGGCAGCACAGCCCCACCCGGAGCGAATGGATGTGGCCAGACCTGCGTCTGCTGGAAGGACCTCAGCTGTCCCCTCGTCACTGGGATGTCAAACGGGGACGTGATTAATGCCGAGCAGCGCGGCCGCGCTCACCCTGCCGGCACGCGAGCAGCGACGCGGGACGGGAATTTATGGTGGCACTGAGTAGGGGCACAGGGACACGTCCCTTTCTGCTGGCTGTAGGACACACCTGCCGTGACACAGAAGAACCTGTTTATCTAGCGAGGTCAGCTGGTGACACGCTGCCATGGAAAAAGAAGGGGTGAGGGCAGGGAGGAGGCCCTGAGCAGGTACCTGCCCCCAGCAGGCTCCCCGCTGACTCAGCAAACATGCAGGTGTCCCAAGAGGAGGAATGTCACCCCAGGGACAAACCAAGGTGGTCAGTGCCCAGGGGCTTGGAGTGAGAGGGCTGCAGCTTCCTGGGGAGAACAAGACACGCACCTGAAGGTGGATGCTCTCTGAGGGTGCTCAGTCTCTGTGCTGGCACCGATGCCAGGAAGGTGGGGAAGAGCCGGCGGGACGGGGCCAGAGAGCTGCTGAAGAGGCAGCAGTGATGGGGACATTGATGACACGGACTGTCATCAATGCCTTCCAGGAACCTCCTGGCCAGTGCTTGCTCTGTGCTGTGCTCCAGCAGCCCTGGGCAGAGCTCTCCCAGTGAGCTGGGGGTGGTGGGACGCACCTGCCCGGGTGGTTCCCAGCTCTTTCCCATTTCCTGGCAGAAAAGGGCCAGTTTGGGCCAGCCGTGCTGTGCTCTGTGCTTTGGACCAGGCACGCGTGAAGGAGGGCTGTGCGAATTTGTGAAGGGAAAACAAAAACCCAACTGAAAAGGAAAGGAGGAAAAAAAACCCCAGCCATTTTTCTTGTAATGAATCGGGCCCGTACACTGCAGCGCAAGATCGATCGGACTCCACTGCTCCTGGATACAATTCACTACCATTGCTGATGGAGTGGCAAACCCAGGATGTCCCTTCCAAAACCAGCTTTGGATGGAGATGACTCTACAGAATCCCCCCCGTTCCCAGACCAGGCTTGGTGCAGATGTGAGCAGGGCCGGTGACAAACCCACCTTCCTCCTTGAGACCTCGGGGCTGGGGCGGGACGGGGGCTCTTTGGATTCAGTTTTGGGGGTTGTGCCAGTTTTGTGCACGCAGGCAATTTTGAGGCTTGAAAAGACATTTCCAAACACCATACTGCTCTTTAAACTTGCCAGAAAGGGTGCTGTTAATTTAGGGTTAGATTTAGTTTCGTATTGCAAGTTCAAATCAAAAAACAAAAAAACTGAAAAAACAAATCAGAAAACCCAACAAAAGAGAAACCAAAAAACACTCAAATTAAAGACAAATGATTTTCAGGCACAGAATTGATCAATGCTCAGTTCAGTTCTAATGGGCACCAAAAGCACTCCGATTAAAAATAATAATAATAATAATCAGG
>JAYDZK010000066.1:972425-988414 GCA_034509185.1 Euphonia xanthogaster | reverse complement strand
GTGTGAGCCACAGACCCAGCCTGGATCCGTGCCCAGCATTTCCACTCCCACATGTGACCTGGGATAACACAGGGCTCCATTCCCAAACCCCTCCAAAGGGCTCTGGAGTCGCCCAGGAGGGCTGAGGGGGGTTAATGGCACTGGATCTGCTCACTCCTGATCTCCTCCCACAGCAGAGACCTCAGGAAGCTCTCAGAACTGGGAAGGTGGTTGAAAATGGGGAGCAATCTGTGAATTACTACTCTGGCTGAAGGTAGTTTTCTGGTCCAGGAAACACTCAATAAATTAAAAAGATAAAACCCACAACCCCAATGTGCCGACCTGCAGTTTTCTGGAGGAAGCAGTTTCTCAACTTATTCCATCGGATCCAGAGAAAAAAGTGCCAGATGTTCTTACCTCAGCTTATATACACAAAAAACATAGAGGATAAGCAAAAATCACTCCATGCCAGGACACTTAATCAAACTAATTAAGGAAATCTTCCATTTCCACCCCCCTGACAAGTCCTCCTTCGGCAGCAGAGTCACTTGGAGCCTTGGCCTTGCACAAACAACCCTGGCAGCAGGAGCACCCACGTGTTCAGGTACCTGCCCAGGTGCACCTACAGCCTGGATCAGCATCCCCCCACACGCCCAACACTTCAGTGTCCAGAAGCAGAACCACAGCAGGGATGTGAGGCTGGGGAGAGCCTGCCCTGACGGACGCTCAGGGGCAAAAGCTTCGTTACCAGCATCATCTGTGTAACCTCTGTTTCTGCTGAATCTCAAGATTTTGGGATAGGGGATGTGTTATCTGCTTAAACAGATCACCAGGAGGCTTTTACACATGGCAATGACCTTGTACAATTCAAGGCTTCAGCAGCACTGGGCACAGCTGACAGAGAACACTCACTGTGGGGTGACAAACCAGCCCCTTTTCTGCAGCATCCTCCTCACCTCCCTACAAAAAACCCAAAAGATTCATTACCAAACCCAACCAACAGAAAGCACAGGTGTGTGAAGAACAAAAGCACCCCCTGGGCATGTTGGAGAGGAGCTGCCCAGCCTGCTCCCTGTGACCCACAGGAGAAGGAGCCAGCACACCAGGGAGGGAGGGAGGCAGCATCTCTCCCTGTTTCCAGATCACATTTTTGGGCACGCTGTGAGAGCTGCCTCTCTTCTCAAGGTCACCAGGCTGATTTTAATTCTGCCTGTTGTATGCACACTGCCTGTCTATGGAAATGTTGCATTTTGTTCTCCTCCTGTTTCTGGCCTTTCCTCAATTAACATTTCCAAACAGTCCCACAAGGCTCAGAGTGCTCCCTGCTAATCACTTGGCTCCTGCATTCGGGGAGCCAAAGGGGCTGGGTTTCATCAGCTGGGTAGGTTCATAAGCAAGAACTTATTCGTGGCTTTTAGGGTTTCTTTCTGCTCAGAGATCACCAGGATTTGTGCTAATTTCTCTGTCACTCAAGCTGGCAGTGACAGCGACAGTGAGAAGGCAAACTGAGCTGCTACTGAATGACCTCACTCCTCAAGGCAGCCTCAGCTGGGCACACGACGTGGTGTCTCCAACACAAGCTCACCCCCTGCAAGTGTGACAGAACCATGACCATCATCTAGAAAACTCCAGAAATATTTGCACAACCCTCTCTTTACGTTTCCTGAAGAGACCAGACTTTCCTGAGTGCTGCTGCAAGTGGAGCCTCTCCCCTCCTTCAGAGGCAGCACCCACAGACATCTCCTCCCTGGGGCAGCTGCTCCTCATCCCCTCCTCTGGATGGGATTTTCATTACGGGCACAAAGTCAAGCAGTAAGGTCTGACAGGCAGGGCAGGCTGGGCAGCTCCTGCCAGCCTCAGGTGGCAAGGTGCAGGGTGAGGCCAGGGCCAGGGGGGCTGCAGCCACCCGGGGCGTTCCCTGACCTCCTGCAGGAGCCTGGCGTGCTGCTCCCAGCTGGGACCCGGGGCTCTCCCTGGATATTTTCACACTTCACGCCAGGTGCCCCCACGCAGCACCCACGGGCACGGCCAGGAAATGAAAAGACAGGGGAGGTGGATCCAAGAACTGGCAGCTTTTCCTTTTTGTTTTGTGTTCATTAACAGGGAGAGCTGGGCGAGCCACGGGCACGGCGCTGCCCCAGGGGGACACTCACAGTCCCCACACCAATGAGAGCCTAACTGGTGCCAAATGGGAATACTGGGAAGCATCCCCCAGCCCTGAAAGCAGAGCAGCTCTCCTCGTGCTGCTGCCATCCCAGCTCCCACTTTGGATGCCCAGCTAGAGGAGAACTGGTGACACGGAGCAGAGGTGTCAGCGCTGCTCTGCAGCGTTGCAGCCGTTAATGTGTTTGAGAAATGAATATTTATAAGCTGGATGTAATATTAAAAACACACACATATAAAATATTAACATGGCACATGTCACTGCTGCAATCCAAACAGACAGGTGTGACTGATGGTGTTCACTGATAGGTGTGTAAATGGTAAATAATATTAACTAATGAATCTTCGCAGCCCTCATGTGAAGTTCAGAAGCAAATATTTGCTTAAAAATCTCTCCAAACCCCCTGTGGGCAGCTCCTGCTCCCCTGATCCCCTGGAGGAGATAAACACTCCTCAGCTGTGTCACCGAGGGTTAAACTCTCTGCTCCAGCCCCAGTCCCCAGGATGGATTTCAGGGCAGGGAGCGTGTGGAGCCCAGCACAGCCCTGGCACTCTCTGGAGCCCCATTTGAGAAGTGATCCAGCTGACAGGGGAGGAACAGCCCAGCTCACCTCGGGAAGCAACAACAACAACACTGCCTGCACCTACAGCTCGTGGCACACTTCTCACCCAGAGCCCTTAAAGCATTTATGATTTAAAAAAGCATCATTGCTGTGCCCGTGGATGCTCTCCCCAAAGCTGTGGGTCACACCTGCTGGAGCAGCTCTCCCTCAGCCCTGTCCCCCAAGAAGCACAAGCTGGGAGCTGAGGGAAGGCTCCCTCTGGCACTTCTAAGGATGCTCGGTGCTACAGCCAGGCTGCTGCCAAGAAAAGCTCCTCTCAAAATGACCAAATTAGGCAATTATTCCTATATCTTTTAACTACTCTTTTCTCAAAACTGCCTGGGGATGTATTTTTAAATGTACATGACCTTGCTTGACTTGAGGGAGATGGCGATAAACAAATAATTGCAGTGACTTAATTATATTTATATCTCATCTATAAAAATGTCAATTATAACTTCAGAGATCAGCTCCAGAACCGAGGTTTTGGCAGCTGGACAGAACACAAAAGGCTATTTTTCTCCTCAGAAAAGCCTCCTCCTTTGCCAAGGCACAGCCAATATCTGCCTGACAGCCTCACTCCTGACTCTCCCAAGAAACACAACCATGATGCCAACTGCTTCCCCCTGCACAATTACACCCGTGCCCTGAAATCTGCTGGATGGACACAGCACAGCCACGGAGCTCAACCCTCCCCTTCCTCCCCGAGGGCAGAGCCCCTGGCAAGGCTGGGAGAGCCCCTGGGCTCTGGTTTTGGTGGGATGGGGGGCACTGACCTCCCAGCCTGAGCTCCGTGGGCTCAGATCAGCCCCCAGCCTTGGGCACACCACGATGCCACAGGGGGTACCAGCAGCATCCTGTGCCCCTCTGCAAGGGGCAGGGAGCCAAGGGGATGCTGCTCCAGCCCCAGCCCCAGCCAGGTGCCAGCCAGCCCCAGCCTGGGCAGCCTCCTCACCAGCACAGGGACCAGGCAGAACTCTGCAAAGGCTGCAAGAGCCCCAGTGAGTGACAGCAGAGCTCTGGGCAGTCAGCATCCCTCCCTGGGCATGTCTGAACCCAAACACCCAGGATGCTGTCTGTACCCTGCAGACAGCCTGCCTCGCATTAATTTTGTTTAGTTTTAAGATTAAAGGAGCCCAAATCACACGTTGTCACTTCCCTCCTCTCTCCACTGCCATCCTTAACTGTGCCAGAGGGTTAATTGATGTGAAAATAACTCTGGGGGCTGGATGCCTTTGAAAAACATATAGTATTACACTCAGCACCTGCAATTACAGCTTGGGGGGGTCACTCACTGAAAATCTCGGGCTTTTTGTGAGTCCAAGGCACGGGGCTGCTGTGATGAGGGTCCTGGACAGCTCCTGGAGCAGCTGAAGGCTGCAGGCACCCAAGGAAGGAGCACAGGCTGGGCAGGGATAACCCTGGGCTGGGACCAAGGGCATCCCACTGAGGTGAGGAACCACTGGACCCCCTTCTCCTGGCTCACCTCACCTCCTGCTGGGATCAGCTCAGGACAGCCCACCCTGGCACCCCTGGACTGATGTAACTGTGCCTCCCTCCCTGCTCCTCCTCGTCTGTGTCTGGTGCTTTTGCTCAGCTTTGCTGGGAAGAACAAACCCAAACCCTCTCACAGCCCAAGGGCACGGCCCCCAGCCCAGCACATTGAAATGCTTCCTGGAGCTCCTCTCCATAATGAAGTTAGGACATCATCATCCTGCCAGGCTCCCTCCAGCCCCAAAGATCAATAACTAATGCTGAACTCCAGATTTTATCTGCACTTTGCAAGGGTAACAAAATAACACCACCCTCTTTTTTCCCCCTTTCTTTCCAATTACTGAATCCTTTCAAGATTGACCCAGTAATTTTCAGCTCTATGAAATTTTAAGCAGTGAAGAAAGTGACAGAAGTGATCTGCCAGAATGTTGGGAGAACTTTTGTGTGTGGTTTTTAGAAGACTGCAGGAATACAGCAGGACAGAAATAGAGGATCAACGACACTTTCTGTCCAAAAAAAAGGCACCTAAACAAGCTGACCCAGGGATATTTGTTTATCAGGTGCTGCTTCTTTGTGTGCCCACAGCCAGAAGAACCCCTGGAAGGAGAAATCCCAGTGATTCAAGGGATTGTCTTGCCTACAATACAGCAAAACATAACCACTCCAATTAAACACAGATTTTACAGCCTGCCTTTAATATGGCTAAACAGATCAGCATGAAATGCAAGAGCTGAGTCTTATTTTCCTTAGAGAACATCCAGGAATAGCTGGACATTAAAATACCCCTGGCAGAGACACAGCATGACTGGCCTGATGGCATTTCTAAGGTTATGGAATCATTAAGGCTGGAAAAGACCTCCAAGATCAAGTGCACCACAGACACCAAGTGCTCCATGCCAGGCACGAAGTTTTCTTCTGGGTGGGGTTTTCCAGCCAGGGTGAGCAGCTGTGGAAACCCCTGTTCCTCTGCCTGGTTCAATCCCTGCATTTCCACCCAGCAGGGCCGGTGCAGGTGAGTTACACACACACAGGAGCAACACACACGTGCCAGAATTATGTCAACAAACCCTCTCAATTTTCTTGCAAGGAAGTTTATCTCACCTTCCAGCAGCAGGGAGTGAGTTTTAATCCTTCTCCCTTCCCGTGCCCACGGTGATTGCTCCAGGCACAGACCAACGGCAGCAAACCACAGCGGATATTTTATCTGCCATTCCTCCTTCCCCTGGCTAATTTGAAGATACAGATTGCAACCCACAAGTGGTTTTAAGAATTGCCATTAACACTGTTGCTGCACACTGCTGCATTTTAAACACGCTTCCAGCACAATCAGAGTGCCACCATTTGTAAAATCTGGGGTGATGCTATCGGCGGTCGAGGCGGCAGAACTCACTTCATCACCAGAGCCCTGAGCCAGCTCATTAGGCTGATTAGCAGCAGCTACCTGTGCAGAGCAGGAAGAAATGCCACAAAAGGCTGCATAAATTCAAGTGTGAAGATGAAGAGGACTCTTCCTCTGCCTTCTGTACTTGGTTTTTCCTCCCACCCGTGCCTGGCAGGGTAAGGGCCCAGAGCTCAGCCCCCTCTGTCCTTTGGCAGCTGCACAGCCCCTCTTCCCTGCTCACAGGATTTTGGCTAATCCCAGCAAACAAGCAGCACTGCCCTGCACCCAGCAGTGGGTAAGCCTGCTCCCGGGGATACAGCCTCCCAAACAGAGCTGAGGCTCCTCAGTGCCAGAGAACTCCTTTCTTCACCAGGAGAGGGACTCCAGCCCAACCTGCCCCCAGAGGGACAGACCTGGGTGCACAGTCTGACGCTGGGGCACAGGGGAGGTTGTGGGGTAGCATCACCTCCACCCAGGGGCTTTGGGAGCCTGCTTTTGGTCCTTAGGGGCTTCTAGTTCCTCCCCACTTAGATCCCATCCAGGAGCTCACACTGGGATGCTAATGCGGAGCAAAATGTCGTGGCTTGCATGTAGGAAAAACAAGCTATTCAAAAAATTAGCCAATAAATTCACAGAATTCCCAGGGGGTTAAAAAGAAGGATGACCTGTTGCCTCTCATCTTCAACACACATAGTGGGAAAAAAGCCCTTTGTGAAAAACCCAAAAGGTTTCACAGCAGCTAAGGTGCCCCCCAGACCTGCAGCCCTCATCTTCAGCAGACCTTCACTCCTGGCAAGCCAGTGGAAAGATGGTTTTGGACAAGGAATGCAGCCTGTGGGGCTCATTACCCAGGCCCAAATCTGCAGGCTCCCCAAAGAGCCCAGGAATGCTGAAGCAGGGCTGCAGCAGGGCTGCTGGAGCCGAGCTCAGCACTCCCAGAGCACAGACACCAAGGCTCGCTGTGCCCTCCCGCCTGGGAAGTGCTTACAGCAGCACAGAGCCAGGGACAGAGCAGGGGTCACCTTGGCAACAGCAGACAGGCATCCTGCAGGAGGCACAGGGAGGGCTCACAGCCCTGCTCTGCTCTCCTGTGCCTGCAGAGCCCCCTGCCCACCCTGGCAGCACAGCCTGGGCAGGGCGGGCACAGGGAGCTTGGTGGGCAGGAGCAGAGCTCACAGCCAGGGGGGAAGCCAGCCCTGGGATTTGGGACATTTCACCTGTGTCAGAGGCCAAAGCTGCTGAGTGCCTGCCTAGCTGGGACCTGAGCCCCCCAGCTGCCCCCAGGCCACGGGGCCCTTGTGCCCAGCACTGAAGCTCCACACCAGGCAGCTTTTAAATGCAGCAAACACCGTGCTGAGAGACTGAATGGAGAGGAGCATTTATGGCCCTTTAAGGGGGATTTCATGGGGAAGGGTGGAAAATTGCCTGGATATAAAAGGAAGTTGTCACGGGTTGAACTTTTCAACCTAAGCAAGAGCTTTGAAGAGGTCCCTGCTACAACTGGAAGGGCACTGGCTGCTCACACAGCCTCCCTGGCTGGAGGAGCTCATCTTCCTGAGCAAGGCTTTTGCTCAGTGCTGCTGAACTTCCCAGGGTACTACAATCCCTCGCTTTGGTCATTAGACTGATCAGGAAAGCTACTCCTAACGAGAAAATCCATGTGCACGGGGCATTCTATGCCAACCACCCCTCCTCTGCTACCTGCAGGACAGAGGATTTACTGCCATGGATTTAGCCACTGGCTCCTCTCACTGGATCTGGTTTTTGATTCCCCCATGCAGAAGCTGCCACACACTGAGGTCACAGCTCCCAGTCCCTCTTACCTCTGTGCCTGTTGGTCGTCTTGTCAAACATGAGCATGGCATCCTCTACCTGCAAGACAAAGAGGGGAGAGTTGTGCTTTAACAGAGCTGCCAACTCAGACACACCACTCACACCAGGGAGGGGGACAGGGCAGGAGCAGAACTCCTTGGTTCTGGCCAGGGGCAGCTTCTCCTTCTGGAAGCCTCTTCCTTTCCCCTCCCCGCCCTGGCTGACAGCTGATCCTGAAGCAGAGAAGTGACCAGTGAAATGCTGGCCCTAAACTGCCAAATATCTCAGCAGCTCCTCCACTTCACATCAATCCCTGGCCGTGCCTCATCTCCCTTCTGTAGGGAGACCAGGAAGGGCCAAGGGAGGAAGTGTGGATGCAAACCAAGCCCATGACTCCTCCAAATTTAGAGTCACTGTCTTGGTTGAGAATTAGGTTGAAAGAGGTATGAGCAGGGCAAAATCTGGTCAGCCAAGCAAAGTATTCAGAGGTTTTCAAAAGGGCTTTTGAAAAGCTGCAGGAAAGAGGGGAGAGGGAGGAGGGAGAAACTTTAATTCGCATCAGGCTCGGCATTTCCACTTCAGAAGAGAGATGACTGATGAAACGTCTTGAAGTGCAACCAAATTGCTTTCAACTTTCATTAGGTTTTGCATGATTTATTCCACCTCCATTTAATCTGTGCAGCCACACCTAAAATTTTGCACTTACTGCACAAGGATGTGGTGCTGGGCTTGATTCCCCAGCGTTATCACACCCTGAGCTGCTGTTCTGAGGCTGCAGGAGTGGGGACAGGTGGGTCCCCTGTGCCACTGGACACGGCCTGGCCAAGCTCTGAGATGAAATTACAGACTTGCAATTCCCTGCTGTAAACTCAGGGATGATGAAAACCTCTAACACTGAATCACAGAAGGCGTTGCAGGAAGGAAGAAGAACTTTAAAGAAAAGGTTTCATCCTCTAAGGGACTCCACTGCTTGTCTGGGGCGTGGCTTTGGAACTGTTTGTTTGTTTGAGGTTTTTGGTTTTTTTTCCCACCAGTAATTTTTCTGTACTTCCTTGGGCTTGTACTCTGGCTTTCTATAAATCATTTATTTTAGCTAAGTGATTTACAAGGCAGTTACATGCTCTCCTCATCTCACACAGCACCACTAAAGGGTCCACCTGTCCCCCCAAGTGTCCTCTAAGGCAACAGACAGACATCCAGCCTCTGTCTGTGAAAAACTCCTCAGCCTTGGCTGGGGAGAAAGATTTGGGAAGGTGCTGAAAACACAAGTTGAACCTCCCTGAGGTTCTGAAGGACTGTAATATGTTCCAGGAGATTGTAAAAGAATACAGTGCAGCAAAACTTTACATGATGCCTGAAATTCATCTGAAAACCTGTCTCTGCTTAAGTTGTTCTTAACTTTTTTAGTCAGAATGGTTTGCAGAAAGTGCCAGCAGCGGCCTGAGAAATGCAGGGCTCCTGATACCCATCTTGACTGAGACCCAAAGACGCTGATGCACTGAAAAACCCAAACTGCATTAAGCACAGAGCCCTCTGTCCTGCTGTCTGCCTTCCCTCCAAGGGGGAAAACTCACCAGGATGAGCAATACCAGGAGGCAGATAAGGACCAGGCTGCCCTTCGCCCTGCATGCTGCTTATCTCTGCTCCAGGGTTACGTTTGCTCAGCAATCTTTATTTTTCATTCTCACAGGTCTTGGCCTCACTGGAACCAAAAATTACACATTGCACCTGCTGCTGCTTCCTGGGGCATCACAGCTGCCAGTGCCACCCTCTGTCCCCACCCAACCCCTGCTGCAAAAGGCTCAATAAGGGACTTTTCTCCCTCCATCCCCATCCCAGAGCTCTTGGAGGTGCAGGAGCCCAGGGAGGTGCCCTGTCCCCCCAGCCTGAGTGCAGGCTCTACTGCCCTGCCAAAACAACACCTCCTCCTGCAAGGACCTTACTGGGGACTGCAAAAAGCCTGCTGGGGTGGGTTAGGGGGAGAAGAGCTGCTCCAGCAGGGCCATGGCTCAGCCTCTGCTGGCAGCAGCAGCGCCACAGAGCTCCTGTGCAGCCTCACTGTGCTGCTCCAAGGGCTGCCAGGGCACAGGAGGGGCTGGTCCTGGCACCAGCCCCAGCCCTGCGGGGCTGAGGGGCTCTGGGAGCAGCCCCCAGTCACACTGGGCTCTGCAGCTCCCTTCCCTTCTCCCACCTGCCCAGCACACCACCCTCCTCTGGGCAAAGAGGGCTTTGTGCCATGTGTACCAAGCTGGAATGATGATCTTGGCAGGGATCTTTCTCATGCAAATAAATCCCTATTAGCAGTAACAAGCACAGGCTGCAGGGCTAATCCAGGAGGGAGGTTCCTGGGGCCCCAGGAGCACAGGCACCCTGCAGTGGGCACTGCCCCCCTCCAGCAGCACCAACTGCTGGGATCAGGGCCGGGCAGCAGCTCCTGGGAAAGGGTCAGCCCTGACACTCCACACATGAAACCTGCACGGGGAGGGGGAGCGTCTCTGCAGCTGAGCTCAGACGTGGCCCAAGTTTGCCTTGAAGAAAAAATGATCAGTGGGGTGTTCTTTGAGCCAGCTGGTGCCCTTTCAACAATGTCTAATTGGTTATCTTTTCTCTTTCCTAAGGTCAGAACATTTTATCTCCGTCTCTGCCCTTTCTGTGCTCACCCCACCCTGTGTTATTTTTTAGGGCAGCCATTGTAGCAGAAGAATAGCCTCTCTCCTCCACAGGCCGGTGACACAATGAGACTTCTTGAAACCTCCTGAATGGATAAAGTGCAGCAGCAAAAGGGAAATTCTATTAACGCTCTGCAAAATAAAACATCTGAGAGCTGGGGAGACAAGCAGGAGAAGAAAATCAATGTGGAGAGGGCAGCACGCTCAGAAAAACTTTTCACCAGTTGCAAAAAGGTGGCGAGGGTATGGGAGGGAGGGGGGAGAGCAACTTATTAATGCAGAAAACCCATCAATGGTATGGAAATCTGGCAGAACAGCAAGAACTCAAAGTAGAAGAATCTGAATATACAAAGGGCTGAATAGAATGAGCAAACCACACTGCCTCACACACACAGCCCGTTTCTCACGGCTCTCTGGGAGGCAAACACAAGCGGCTTGTTCAAGTTCCCATCAAGGAGAAATAAGGGACACAGTCAAGGTAACCGGCAGTAAACCCTGCACTGAGCAAACTGATCCCTGCTCCAGGGGAAGGGAGAAAAAA
Organism: Euphonia xanthogaster; assembly: GCA_034509185.1. Taxonomy (NCBI): domain Eukaryota; kingdom Metazoa; phylum Chordata; class Aves; order Passeriformes; family Fringillidae; genus Euphonia; species Euphonia xanthogaster. The sequence continues at coordinate 977,773 of JAYDZK010000066.1, read as the reverse complement.
CCAACCAGCCCACAGCAGAAACTCAGGCACATCAGGGGCTGTGGCTGCCCAGGCTGACCCCCTCCTGCAGCCCCCGGCTCGCCCAGTGCTTTAAAGATGCTCCACTGCAACTTTCCCAGGTCTCAGCTCAGAACATGCAGCTCACACGCTGCACACAAGAGGCAAGGAGGGTTCTCCCAGGGCTAGAAGCAGGACTGGAAGATGGAATTGCCACCTTCAAGGCTTGGCCATCACCCACCACGTGCTGCTGGCTGGAGCCCAGCCCCAGGGAAGCCCTGGATGCCCCAGGGACAGGAGGGGAGGCTGAGCCACCTCCAGCCAGGGCACTCAGACAGCAGCAGGCAGCCCACAGCCACCCTCCCCACGTGGAGAATGAAGGAGCTGATTCATGCAGACTCATTCTGAGCAGCAAGTGAGAGTTACAAGATGAACAGGCTCAGACTTAGGGTAACTAAAAAAAAAAGAAGAAGAAAACAAAGACTTGCCAGTGAACACTGGTTGCAAATGGACACCTAAGGCCCCCAGACTCCTGTGTCCCAGCACAGCCCATCCGTGCAGCCAATGCAGACCCAGTTTCTTACAGAAAGCCTAACTAATGGGCTTCAGTTTATTTAACTTCTTTTTTTTTTCCAATCCACTTGGGGCTCTGAGAAAAGGAAGGGCTCTACCACTTCATTACTCACTGCCTGGAAGGAGGAATAGGGGAGAATAGGAGGGAAGAAAAAAAAAACCTGGAGGAGCCAAAGGCTTTAATAATCCTAACAGTTCCCAGGGTTATTTAAAATATGCCCAACCAGTTCACAAAAGGCTCCACGGAGATAAATGTATTTGATTTTCTTCCACTTTAATGGAGGCATACATTTAAAGCAACAAAACCAGGGTGACCTAAATAAAATGACTATTAATTGTACTCAGAAAGTCTCTGAATTTAATGCAAGTGATCTAGCCCAGCACAAGAACACACAGTGTTCTCCAGCCATTCCTCCTACTTCTCTCGTTGGGATTTTCAACTCCTCCTTTCCACAAGGAGCTGCTCAGCCCCAGCACAGCCCCTAGTCACTCCCACTGTCCCCAACAGGCTAAGTGCCCTCCAGAAGCCAGCACTGGCTCCAGAAGGATCTCTGGGGTGGTGCTGCAGAAACTGGAGCGGAAGGACAAAAGCAATTTTTTTTTTTTCTGGAAAACTTTAAGCCTCCTCCTGTATCTCTCCCAACTGCACTGTGTCTTGTGCAGGACACAGACCCAAGAGGGGCCCATGGAGCCTCCTTGTGAAGCCAACCAGGTACAGGGTGCCTGTGAGCACAGGAGCAACTCCCACCACCACCCCACACCCCCGTGTGCTGCTTCTTCCCTTTGGGTCAAGTTTACTCCCTGAGCAAAACTCCCACAATGAAACCACCAAGGGACACACAGCAGCCTCCGTGCCTCCCCATCCAGCCAGGAAGGCTTTTCCTGATGCAAGCCCTGAGCTTCCAGCACATCCAGAGCAGGCTGAGGTGCTCCCGTGCCCCCCTGGGCTGCAGGGGGTGTTTTCCACACTCCCAAGCAGATCTGGCACTGTGCTCTCCATCTCTTCAAGGTAAAGAAGAATTAGGGCAGACAAATGGATTTGCACCTGGAGTGGATCACGGTGGCAATTCCAGCTGGGTCTGGGGAGGGAAGGAATCACTGAAGGATGACTTCCAGCCCCCCCCAGTTTGGCTGTGCCTCTCCTCCCTCCAGCCCTGACTCCTGAACTTTGCAGGTCTATCACCTCTTCTGCTCTTCCAAGAAAAGTGCACTGGATACTCTGGTCTAATTCCTCAAATTATTTATCCACGCCACACAACTCCTCCAATATTTTGTTTTCTGAAGCAGAAAAACCTCTTGGCTGCCGTGAGCTGGCAGGTGCTGGTATTTGAAATGCACACGTGAAATCCAACCAGCTCCTACAGATTTACAACCTCCCCCCACATAAATTAAGACAAATGCCTATTGCATGGCAGACAATTTGAAATGGCTCCCCCACACCAGCCCTCTGGGCTTGATTACAACAGAATTAAACAAAGAAACAAATTATCCCCCCTCTTTGTGTCACACACGCCCCCTCCTCCCAGCACAGCTCTGTCTCCTGCCCGAGGGCTCCCCAAGCCCCCCGAGCATCCCCCAGGTTCCCTGAGCAGTGTCCCAGCATGGATGGCCACACCAGACCCACCCCAGAGCGTGGCTGGTCCCTCTGCCACCACCCCACCATGCTGACCCCACCCCAGCCAGAGCTCCAGGCACCTCCAGGCTGGGATGCCAGCCCTGGCTCCCAGCTCCCTGGGCAGGGATTCACCTCCTCTGTGCTCCCCGGGGTGCTGGGGGCACAGGGGGGGCTCCCTGGCTGAGCCCTCCCTCCCCAGGGTGCCCTGGGGATGGATTGTGCACCACGGTAACAATCAATGCCACACTGTGCAAGCACAATTCCAGTGCTGGCAATTTTTCCCCCCCAGCAGTCAAGGCTTTAAAAAGTCTTCTTCAGCAATTATGGCTAATAAAACTACAATTTTATTCAACACACACATATCATTGTAACTAATTTTGCTCCATCAGGGCTGAAATTAAAACAGTCATTCAATCACGTTAATCTCAGGGCTTGCTCACCAGCCGTGCCATGGCAAAGAGCATCCCCAGTGCTTGCCAAAATGCTCTGTGGCTACTGCTGGACTTCAAAATGCTCCTGCAAAACATGAACACGTTACTCCACGCTTGCTCTACCAAGGGGGATGTAAGAATGACTAATGCTCTCCAGAAAAAACAGCTTTCCACAGCAGGACGAATCAAACAGGACTTCATAGACCATTTCTCATTAATTCCTCCTCTGGCATTAATAACAGGGAGTTTTGATGAAAGCAAAGCTCCCATCCCATTGTGAGCCATCGAGGACTCCTGGAGTGCTCCTTTACCCCCTGTCTTGACCAAGAGCTTCCCTTGTGCCCCCAGATTTCCAGCACCTGTCAGCCAACAACACCAAGAGGCTCTGGCAGAAAACCCCACCAAACCAACGACCAACCCAGAACCATGACAGCAGCTCCTTCCTCAGCCCCTGGGGCTGCAGCAGGGAAGGTGGTGAGAAGAGCAAGGGAAAGAAGGCAGTGGCACAAGGCAGTGACCTCCCCAGCAGCAGAAGGGGTGGGATGGATGAACACCCAGAGATGCTTCTCCAAAGGGGAGGATACACCCACACACCCAGGGAGAGCCACTGGGGTCCCTGCACGGGAACAGGACACAGAGCAAGCCAGCCTGGGAGGCAGCTCTGCCATGGAGGGGTCCCTCATCCCCCAGGGACAGCACTGGGAACTCCAGGGATGCTCCACTATGGAAACTGAGCTGCAGGCAGAGAGGCAGAGCTGCAGGGCAGGGGTCTGCAGGCTGTGCTTCCAGGGAACAGCAGAGCTGCCTTGTCAGAGCCCAGCCTGGCGGGGGTGATGCTGCAATCAGGTCCTGCAGCCAGCTCTGATTGTCCAGAACCATCCCTGCCCACAGCACAGGCTGCTCTCCCCTGGCTCCCCCCAGCTCGACAGGAACACAGGCTCCCGTGCTGCATTTCTGACATGGATTAAAGAGGCAGGAGCCAGAGGGACACCCCTGTCCCCTGCCCTTCTCCAGGCCAGCAGCGTTGCTGGGAACAACTTCCAGCTGCAGCCCAGTGCTCTGGGACCCGGAGGGAATGGGCACGGGGGCACACCCTGCAGCAAGGACCTGAGACAGCTCCTCGAGGTCACCACGGACACACAAACCCCCAGGACAGGGTGAACAACCCGCCAGGTGCTGCTGGAGCCCCTCACCCACGGGGAACTGCCCCACGGGCTTCAGACTGCACTGCAGGACAGCAGATCCTGCTGGGAACGGGCAGGGATGTGGCACTGCCCCAAGGCCACAGCCCCAGTGTGTCAGGGACAGCAGCAGGTCCCAGGGTGCCCCCACGCAGGGCTTCCTACCTGCCTGGAACAGCTCTGGATGGTGACACAGGTGGCACAAGCAGATCAAGGGCTCCTACAATGGCACATTTGGTACCCATCAGTGTAACACACACACTGACCCGGGCACAGACAGAGGTGCCACAGCAGCTAAAGCCACTCATGCAATCTGAAACTGGGGTTAAAGCACAGAGCTCCTGCTCCCGCCCTTCCCCAGAGAGGCCAGAGCAGAATCCTGTTCCAAACATCTGCTGGAGAGCATCCAGCCTCCCTTACAAACACTTAATTCACCCTGCCTCAAAACATCCTTGTGTTTTACCCATCTCACAGACAAGGAAGAGGGTGGGACTAGAAGGGAAATTGAGTTACAGGCGTTCCAGTGACCTGCACAGGGCCCCAGAGCCAAGCACCACCCTGGAACTCTGCCTCAGCTCCCCGCTGGCACTGGGGATCCCCCTCCCACACTCATCCTTCTCCAGCTCTTTACTGGGGCCCCATCTCCCTGCACACTCCGTGCATTATTTTCTGCAAACTTCCCCAAGAACAGAACAACTCCTGGCAAGTGATTTCTGGCAGGATCCACGACGGAATGAGGAGCCCAAGCTCCATCATCCTGCTCCATGTGCCTGAAGGAGCCATCACCAAATAAACACCCGAGGCAAAGCCACACAAGGGACACTTCCTAAAGGCACACACACCACTTTTAACTATTCTTTTGGGGCTGCTGGGTTTACAGGTTTAAGCTTCTGGAAGGCTGGAGAACTTCTGCTCTTTGGAAAGCAAAGGCTGAGAGCTCCATGCAAGCCCAGCACTCAGCTGGAGCTTCCACAGACCAAACACCACAAGAGGCACCAGCACCAAAGCTCAAAGGAGCTCCTTCACTCCCCCAGGTGCTCTCAGGCCAGGTGGGCCCTGGCAGGGAAGGGCCAGGGGTGCACCTCTCCTCTCCTCCCCCCTGGGCTGGCAGCACAGCAATGCCCTGCTGGAACATTGCTCCTTCAGCATTCCAGCCAGCCAGGTGCGAGGCGCTGGCGATTTCGCTGTCACGGAACATTAGGCACCGTCAGCAGAAATAATTCTTCCTCCCTTCACAGGGCTCCTTTGCATACTAGCACGGCAAAGTTGCAATCTGCTTGCTTTTCCAAACACTATTCGGAGGTGCTGCCCCACCAGGCCTGGCTGGAGCTGATCCTGGAAGTGCCAGGGCTGCTCCAGCCCCAGCCAGAGGAGGGGCAGCCTCTCCTCATCCTCTCCTCTCCTCATCCTCTCCTCATCCTCTCCTCTCCTCATCCTCTCCTCATCCTCTCCTCATCCTCTCCTCATCCTCTCCTCATCCTCTCCTCATCCTCTCCTCTCCTCTCCTCTCCTCTCCTCTCCTCTCCTCTCCTCTCCTCTCCTCTCCTATCA
>JAYDZK010000066.1:941052-962634 GCA_034509185.1 Euphonia xanthogaster | reverse complement strand
CGATCTGCAGGAGGCAGCAGAGGGGCTGGCACCAGGGCAGGAGAGGGGCAGGAGAGGGGCTGGCACCAGGGCACAGCAGAGGGGCTGGCACCAGGGGAGCAGAGGGGCTGGCACCAGGGCAGCAGAGGGGCTGGCACCAGGGCACAGGGGCTGGCACCAGAGCAGGAGAGGGGCTGGCACCAGGGGAGCACAGGGGCTGGCACCAGGGCACAGCAGAGGGGCTCCTAGCAGTGGCCACTTGACCACGGCCCCTCTGGGCTCTGCCCCTCAGGGGCACTGCTGGGCTGCCCTGCACGGGGCACAGCCCTGCCCTGTCCTCTTGACTGCTCCTAAACCCAGAGTGCCACAGAAGGCATCAGAGCAGAAGGTGCAATGAACAGGGGCAGGAGTGGCCTCGGTGTGCATTTAAGGGTTTAGGCAGGGTCTGCACGGAGCAGGACTCTGGCACCAGCCCCAGAGCTGGATGGGTGCTTGCACCATCACCCCGAGAGTGCTGCTCAGCCTGCAGAGCCCCCCAGCACCTCCCTGCTCTCCAGGGGCACAGCACAGCCCCTCCAGGGTCCTTCTGCCCCCTCTAGAGCTCAGCCCATTCCTGGAGGAGAAACCTGCTACAGCTGCAGCACAAGCCTTCTGGCTTTTGCTCTGCTCTGAACGAATAGCCAGAGCCTCAAGAAGGGTTTCCAGCTTCATTCCGTGTGTATCTGATCACAAAGCACACCCACTCCTGAGCAGCAGAGCTGAGGCTGGGGGGGCAGAGGCTCCCGGAGCCCCCCGGACCCTCAGGGCTGCCAGGTCCACCTGGGAGCACCTCCCCACCTCCAGCACATCCGTGTGCATCCTTCACCATCACACAGCACACCTGGCCCTCCTGAGCATCACTGACCCACACCAGGCTCTGCAGCACCAGGAGAAGGGAGCCCAGAAAACACAGGAAGTAAAAAACATTGTTAATGAAATATGCTCCAGCAGTGGCCCAAACCACTATGTTATACAAGAGACAGACAGCAGAATTTAAAGGAATTGCCACATGGATCTAAAAAAAATAAATAAATTACATAATGGAATTCTTTCATTTAAGAAGCTTCTTTGCAAAAACCAATTTCTTGCTGCTTTGATTCAATTCAAGATGCTCCAGAACATCCGTGTGCTGATCAAAACAAGATCTGGGGGTTTGTAATCCTCAGAGAAGCAGGGGATGGGGAAAGGGAGGGACGTGCCACAGCCTGGGCTGTCTCAGCACAGAGCACATTCCAGTCTGGCCCCTCCTGTCCCTGCACCATCGTGCCCAGGCAGCCCCTTCAGCTGGCACCTCACGCTGCCACGACACACAGGGGGTTAAATCTGCCTTCTCCAGCCAGAAATCACATTTCTGACAAGAAATCTATTTCTTGCAGGGGCAGCATCATCCTTGGAGAAGTGTCTTCATTAGAAGCTCGTTTCATGGCAATGAAGTAACTTCCAGCACTATGTGATGCTTGAGAAGAAGATGCAAATCACAGCCCATTGCTCAGCGTGTTCCTGAGTGCCAAACAATTCCAGCTTGTTTGACAACTCTTCCTTAAGATGAAGCTAAACTGCCCTTTTGTGCCAATTAAAGACTCACCAGAACACAGTCTGAACCTGCATTACTGTTTAATAAAAAGGGGAAGAAACAATATTCTTCCCTTTTAAAAAAAAATACAAACATCTTGCTAAGGACTCTTGTGACAGGAGGTGTTTTTGTTCATTAAGACTCCCCAGCAATAACCATGATAAAAGAGTGTTGTTTCTCTGGGCAGATCAGAAAATGATCCTCCTTCCAAAGCCCCCACATGCACACTGCAAACAGCTCCAAACACCGAGGGTTCCCCAAACCCAGCCCTCTGGAGGCAGCACTGCTCTGAAACCAAAGCCAAAGGCACCCACAGAGCCCAGCTCTTGCAAGCCTTCAGTGGAGGAACCTGACAGGGAGCTGGAGGCTGCTGGGGGCTTTGGGGTTTTAATTGTTGCTTATTTACACCCTGCACTCTTTAAGAGGATGGATCAGAAGTCCGACAGAACTGAAACAATAATAAAATTCTGGCCAGAACCATCCTGTGAGAAAGCAAAGCAAAGCAAAGCAAAGGCAGGAGTGACCAGAGCCCCTCTGTACCCCACCAGTAGCAGAGGCACTGCAGAGCTGCCCCCACAAAGGGCTTCTCACATGAAGCAGATCTAAGTGTCTTTGACATGCTGAGACAGTTTGTGCCTCACCGTGAGCACGACTGATGATGCCAAGAGTGGCTTTTCTCTGCCACTTTATACAAGGTTATTTCCATTCCTTTTATTTTTCTAAATTGTTTCATTATGTTTGTCTAAAACACGTTCACTGCCTTGGAAAAACAAAGGCAGGAACAAGAACAAATCAAGCCCCTCAATATGCTGCTCTGGAATTTAAAAGAAGGTGGGAGAGAGGGGAGCAGAGGCAGAAAGCAGCTGCCCAGCACTGAGCTGTGGCAGATGTGGAGCTCACAGGCCAGAGGAGATGCTCCTGTAGCCCTTGGCACCCCTCGGGCACCCCAGGGCTGCCTCAGGAGCAGCTCCTCTGCCTGGGCAGAGCCTCTCCCTCCAGGGCCAGCTGGAGCAGAGCCCCCAGCACTGCCAGGGGACAGACCTGAGCTGGGCTCAGCCTCCGGAGCACCTGGCTTTGGCCAAGGCCAGGGAGAGCACAAAACAACATCTGGCAGATGAAACAGAGACTGCTGAGCTCCCTCCCCTTCCCAGGGGCTGCAGGCACAGCGTGGAAGGGGAGCTGGAACAAGCCCCTGCCCAAGGGGAAGGGAAAAGAGAGCAACACAGCCTTCATGAGAGGGACACAGCTACCCAGGAGATGCTACTCAGAGTGTGCTCCCTTGAGCTAAGGCAGCTGCAGGAACAAACAAACAAACAAACAACAAACCCCACACCACCAAAAAACCCCAAAGGCTCTTCCCAGCTGCTGTGTCCCTCAGAGCCCTGGAGCAAACCAGCCCCATCCAGGGGCACTCCTGCCCTTCCTGAGCTGCAAACCACTGACCCAACAGAGCCATGCCCCTGTCCCAGGCTGCAAACCACACTGACCCAACAGAGCCGTGCCCCTGTCCCAGCCCTGGCTGCAAACCACACTGACCCAACAGAGCCATGCCCCTGGCCCTTCCTGAGCTGCAAACCACACTGACCCAACAGAGCTGTGCCCCTGGCCCTTCCTGAGCTGCAAACCACACTGACCCAACAGAGCCATGCCCCTGGCCCAGCCCAGGCTGCAAACCACACTGACCCAACAGAGCCGTGCCCCTGGCCCAGCCCAGGCTCCCTGCAGCCCCCCACAAGGGCACTGGGGAATGTCTGTGTGTGCCATGCACGTGTGCAGCTATTGTACACAACCCTAAATATATAACAATTCCTTCCCTTTCCAGAAGTGCCCCATCTTGGGGAATGTTTGTTTTGATTTTCTTTTCCTGTCAATGAATTTTGCTCGTGGCAATGGTTTAAAGCTGGACAGGTTCCACACAGAAGCTAACCAAAAGCATTTGTTCCTCAATAAAAGCCTCAATTGGGAACAGGCTATATAAAAAATAGTTTTAAAAGAAGGGGGAGGGGGGGAAGAAGGAGAAAGAAAAAAGCCTTTACTTAGTCATGCAAGTCAAACATTGCAGAAGAAGAATGAAATACGAGTGTGAAAATCCTGGGCACACGGCACTGGAAGGGACATTCTGTGTCTCACAGACCTTCACTGTCTTAAGCAACAGTCTGGGCTATTCCTTTCACTTACTGATAGTCTTAAACTTAATTTCAACCTGCAGGCTAAATCTATTAATCTTCCTTCCTCTGGTTCCCTTGTTGATTCTGCTCCTCAGTCAAATAATCCTCTGCAGGTGCTGAACCCCAAGACACTTGGAGAGGCATCGCCCCTCTCCTGCCAGCCTAAATCAGCTCCTCCAGCTTCCTCCCTTTCCCCTCAACCATATTAAAAGCTGTAACTTCCCCATTAGGATCAATTTCTGCTAATGATCAGATGGTGTGAAGGCACCAGCCCTTCCCCTTCCTTCCCAGAAACACCCGGGCCCTGGGCAGAGCCTGTTCCCCTTCACACTCCAATCCTCCTCACAGCTTCTCCTAAAGCTGTTTCTTCTAACGAGTCCCTCACGGTGTTTTAGTCCATTAATTTATCACACTTTGCTATTCCAGCCTTTGCTGTCATCTCCAGCTGCTCCTGTGAGACAGCTGGATCCTCCTCTGCTCGGCAGCTCCGGGTCCCCAGAGCCCCTGGCACAGGAACCAGCCAGTGCCCAGCCCTGCAGAGCTGCCCCAGGCACTGCTTCCACTGAAACGCCTGGAAACGCAGGAAAAGTCATCAAATCCACCCAAATTCCTGTGTCTGCACCGTGCCCTCCCCCTCGGAAAGCTCCAGTGTGAGAGCTGCTCCTGGCAGTGGAGCCTGAGCTGGGAAGCAAAACCCAGCAGTGAAATGTGAATGAAATGCAAAATGTAAACAAACAGACTCAATGACACAAAATAAAATTATCCAGTTTTTGGACGCGATCCAAACTTAATAGCACAGAAGGAAGTTTACATTGAACTTGGGGATTTTTAACCTCAAGTGTCTGTTTAATTAAAAAAAAAACCAAAAAACAGCTGCTGGCTACATATTTGTGCAGTGCACTTTCACACAACACTCCTGCATTGAAATAAAAGTCAGACCCCCAGCAGGAGGTGCTGGAAGGGGATCACCCTGCTGACCCCTCCCAAGGGACCCTGCCCCTGCTGCCTCCAGGCAAGGCTGGGACCCCGGGCAGTGCCAGGGCTGGGCTTCAGCAAAAGCTTCCCCACCAGGAGGGCTCCCAGGCATTGGCACAGAGCGTGGATGTGGCACTTGGGGACATGGCTTAGGGGTGGCAGCTCCCAGCAGTGGAGAGAACTCCCAGGAATGCCTTAACCCTTCCCTGCCCTCCTCCAGGGATGCAGGCACCCCACGGAGAGAGATCTGCTCCAAAATGGGTCATTTATTCCATACCCTTGTTATTTGCAGCAAAGTATAATGGAAAAAATTGACTGTTTGCTTGGTGCAATAGGGCATGACTCTTTACACAGAAATAATAGCTAAACAGTGATGGATTCTAAATCTCCATTACAGTGAAAGATTTGAAGGAGTAAAGCAGTTAGAAAAATAATTGGTTTTCTTGTTTAGCTTTAAAAAGCCTTTACACACTGCCAAATGGAGAAGACTTCTCACTTTATTTTGTTTTTTCTTTGAGGGGGGAGCGTTCCATTAACACAGGGAATAACAACAACCCCGACCTACTTAGGGAAAAAGGGAGGCCTTTGACCTTCTCTGGGAATCCTGGAGGGCAGGGAAGCCCAGGAGATGCAGGAGCACAGCCCCATCCCTGCTGGGCAGGGCACAGGAAGGTGAACGTGGCTCAGCACTCAGCCCTGGGCTTCTGCTCCAGACAAATCACTGCCACAGCAAACCTGGAATGCTCGGAGTGTTCATGGAAAAGGCTTGAGCAGCCTCAGCCAGGCACCAAACCTGGACAGGGAAGCAGGTGTCCCTCTGTCCTGGTGGAAGAGGCAGAGCCTGAGACCTCAGGGGACAGAAGGGAAAAGATGAATTACACCTAGAAATTAACCCTTCCAGCACCTTTCTTTCCACACCCAGGCTGGAAAACAAGCCCCAGCTAACTGGAAACTGCATAACAATGCTGAAAACCACAGAGGGCTTTTCAATAATGACAAAAAAGCAGGTGCTCATGGGTTCAGCACCCTCCAGGACCCCTCTGAATATTTCAAAGGCCAAAATGAGAGACTTTTTCATGTTTTCTAAAGGCAGAGACCTTTCCCCTGTGCCCGGCTCCTCTGAGGCAACTCTCTGCATTATTCAGCAGCTGGCTGATGAGGTTTGGTGGCGGCTGGTGGCACCCAGGGAGCAGACTGGGGACACAGCTGCCCTGACATTTGGGCACAGCCTGCCCGGGGTGAGCCAGGGCACCCCACGCTGCTCCCGGGCAGCTCTGCATGCAGGGGAGCAGCTGCTGGGAGCTGCTGTCCTGCAGACTCCAGCAGGGACCAGCAGCAGGTGCAAAGCACCTATTGAGGCCCCATTAATTTTTCAGGGATTCTCAAGCTTTGGCCTTTACAAAACGCGGCAGGAGGAGGAAAGAGGAGAAAGAGACTCCAGGCAGGAGGAGAATCTCTGCCCAGCAGCCCTCTCCTCATCAAACAGCTCTGTCAAAACAGAGAAACGAGCAGAAGCTGATCTGAACTCCTCACATTCCCTAATTAGAAGGGAAAAACCCCGGGCAGAGCTGGGGGGAGCGGCGGCTCCTCGCCGGTGCAGGGGCTCACCATGGCACACACACAGGCAGGAGTCTCTCTCCCTGGCCCAATTTCCAGACATTTATTCCAGTTGTAAACCATTAGGTGCCAATTTCTCAAATCAACCTTAAGACTCCATAGCACTGGCTGCCTAACAGACTCTGAAAAATCTTTTGCCATCTCGCAGCTGAGCAAACGTTACCTAAAAACATCTCAATAAGGCTCTTGCTTTTCTTTCACCTTGCTGCTCACAAAAGGGGAGGCAGTGAAGGGCAGGTGCTGAGGGGAGCAGCACGGCTGTGGGTCACCCAGGCAGCTCCAGAGGGATGCAATCAGCCTCCATCACCCCAAGGACTGTGTGCCAACAGCAGCCAGAGCAGGGGGAAGCCCACAGCCTTCCCTGCACAGCCCTGCCCTCTAGTCCTGACTGAAGAGGGGAAAAACCTCTCAGGTTTAGGGAAAGAGGGAGGGCACAGGGGCTGCCTGGGGGCTCTCAGCAGACTCACACGGCCACTGCTCAGCTGGGAGTTACAGCCATGAATTACAGCCCAGTGAATTACAGAAAACCAAAATCAGCACCGGTTTAATCTTAATATGCCTGGCTGTGGGTTTCAGCAGCTCAAGGTCACGCTGGGAGGGAGCAGGGCAGGGCTGTGAAGAGCAGCTCCAGCCTGGGGGTGCCCCTCTCTCCAGAGCTCTCCTCCTCCAAGGGGCAGCTTGGCCAAAAGGTCCCCATGTTTTCACTGTGTTTCAGGAAAGTTTTAGACCTGCTACATAAAAAATGTCCCATTATGCAGGCTGGAAAGCTGGCCAACAATAACCTTGGCCAACCCAAAGGCCTGTGCTCAGGATGGAGGAAGAAGAGCCAATATCCTATTCTACAGCTATCTGAAAATTCAGATTACATGCCTAATGCCCCTCATGGATTTTTTTCTAGCTATCCCTGGGGCACCAGATACCCTGCATCTTCTTCATTTATGTTTCAATAAAAGTAAATATTCCTCCTGGATTCCATAACAAATTCCTGCACACAACTTAAGGAAATAAACGTCTCATTCCAAAGCCCACCCCCAGGCTCAGCCAATCCTCCCTGCTTTGCACGCCCTTTCTATTGAACTGCCTGGGAAAACAATGCCAGGTGGGCCAGGGAAGGGCTTCAGCTTTCCTTTGTGGCAAGTTCTGATGGCTTTGCACACCCGGAGCTGCAGAGCCCGGGCAGGAGCTCCTGAACAGCTCCCGCAGCAGCGCCACGGCCGGGCGCTCTCTGAAGAAGGCACTCACCCTGCTCTCAGCTCTGATCCCAGTTTTACAACCAGGACTCAAAGCCCCAGAAGCGGGAGGAAAAAAAAACCAACGAGGCTTATAACGTTAATGCAGGCAGCTTTAGGCTCCGTGCTAATAGAGCATGCCTGTGCTCAAGAGGAGCCGCGGCCGCGATCATCGACACCCGCACAATGTGAATATCCCAGCCCCGCCTGAGAGCAGCTTACAGGCATTACAGAGGCTGAGCCAGCCAGGAGAGAAAGGATTACTGAGGGCCACAGTTCATTCTGCTTCTGCACAAACAAACTGTGACCTTGATTAAATTAATAATCAAACTTAACATTCCCACTCGAGAGCTGCCGGAGAGATAACCGCCCGCGCCGCTCCGGCCCCCGCGGACAGACGGACACCCTCCAGGCTTCCCAGCTCCAAAGAGCCTAAACACCCGCTTAGCAGGATTAATTTTTAATAACTCAGCACTTTGTTTTTATGTACTTATTAAAATTTAAGACACCGAGCCAGTGACCCCTGTAATTTTTCAATTGTTCCAAGCATGGAGCCTGGGCTGGGTAATTACGCCGGAACAGCTGTTGGAGACGACCTTGCCATCAGTGGGGAAAAGTGATGCAATCCTATCGGTCTGCTGAGCTCCACAAGGCTTCCTCTCCTCCTCCCCACCCCCTTATCATTTCAAATAAGTGCACGAGTTAATTACACAGAATAATTCAGAGGGTTATGTGGGAAAACAAACCCTCTTGACAGACCAATAAATGACAGCCGCAGCCACATGCACACGGGGTACCTGCAAACTTCACCTTCACCACGAAATAGCCATGATTCCTGTGGCAGCCCTCCTCTCCAGCAATGCTGAGCAGGAGCAAGGAGTCAGTGGAACTCAGATCCAAACCCTTCCACAAGGAAAGGCAGTAGAACTGTGGCTGCTGGCACTGGCTCCCAGCACTTGGGAAGGGTCCTGCAGAATTTTGTCAGGGTAAAAAGAAAAGCTGGGCCTGCACAGCCCCAGCAGAAACCCAAGAGCTCCCTGCAGCCACTGCTGCAGGGGCTGAAGCTGCTGGAAACAGCCACACATTCTCTAGAGGTATCAGCCTCCAGCAGCTCCTGCACTGTCATCAGGAAGAGGGAGAAAACAATTCCTAGAAAAACACCTAAGAGGAATTTTCATTTCCAGGCAAAGAGAACAAATCAGTGAAACACAGTAAGAGCTGGAACATGGCAATGCAAAAGAGCAGGCAATTATTGAATGCATAAATCACATGTTGTGTGTCTATTTACCCAGGTCACCTGGGGACAAGGGACAGCAATGTGGGAGCCCTCCATGGAGCCTGCTCCCACCCATCCCTGGCCAGCTGAGTCCACAAAGACCACTGAGAAAAATGCTACAAATACAACTGGGCAATGGGAACAGGCAGCCCTGGGTACCTGGGAGTGAACAGGAGCACGAGGCACTGCCCAGCACCTGGCACCAGCACACTCAAATGACATCAAAGTTTCCTGCTCTCCACAAAAAGCCTCATCAAAATCAAAAGTCCCCCACCAAGAGCTTGAAAGTGATGATTTCTAAAGCAATTAGCAGCCAGGCATTGAACAACCTAGCTCTGGGGAGCAGCCATGTGCAAGGTGTTGGGAGGAGGCAGAGGAGGCAGAGGAGGCAGAGGAGGCAGAGGAGGCAGAGGAGGCAGAGGAGGCAGAGGAGGCAGAGGAGGCAGGTCTGGCTCTGGCCTAGGACATGGAAGCACCCAGCCTGCCACATTCCCAGCTTCCTGCATTCCCAGCACGGGCAGCCACTGACAAGAAAATAAACTGCATCTGTTGGAAATGTGCACAAAACAATTAGAGGTAAACTGAGCTTCCTTTGCAAAACCAAACAAAACACTGTGCATTCCTGGACACATCCTGAGACCAGGATTTCACAGTGAAACCCTTGCTGGAGCAAGCACCCAAAAGCAGGGGGGAGGTTTCTGCCTAAATCATTCCCACTCCCCCCACCTGTGCACTTGGGAGCTAACTTAAAAAGATGAGGAGACCAAAAGGAACTAAACAGCCAAGGACTGCAATCACTGCTCCAAAGCCCTGACTTTGAAGCTTTCCTTTACAAAGGAGAGGAGAATCCCTTTCCTCACAGAAAGCTGCAAGCCCCACTTGCCCTCTGCAGACAGCAGTGGCTAAACACACAGCAGCACTGCAGGGTCTGCTTCCACCAAGAACTGCAATGGTCAACAGAGCACCACCAGCTGCTAGAGATTTCTATTAAAAATTCATCTGCAATTGCTATCATTGCATAGAAAGCACCCCCAGGTATGAGCCCCAGCATGCAGGGCACGAGCACACTGGGGCTGGGAGTGAGTGCCCCCCGTGCCTGCCCTGAGCCCCCCACCCAGGCCAGCAGCAGCCCAGCCAGTGGCCTTTCCTCTGCAGCTTTCTTTCCTGAGCTATGCATTAGCAGATGCTCTTTTCTCTTTATTTTGGGGTTTTTTTTTGGGGTAGGGGCAGTAATAAAGCAGAACTGAGTGCTTCCAGCATGCACACAGCAGCCCAGCCCAGCTCCTGGAGGAACACGTGAGTTTGTACTGGAACAAATGCACACAAACATTTGGGTGGGTTTCCTGCCAACATGCCTTGCTCAAAAGATGAAACCCTTCCAGGAGGGTGGGTTCTCCATTTCTTCACTGTCCTGCCTATGAATACACAGATTAGAAACCCCTGTGCCTATTGGGTTTGCTCAGGTTTGTATGATGCTGAGCACTCAGCATCCATCAGGGCTCCTCACGCTTGGGGTCCCTCAAGAACTCCCAGATATAGGATGTGCATTTGAATTTTAGGGTGCTGATTGTAAAATTTGCAACATTGTGTGAGGTACGAGAGGCAGAGGGGAGATGAGGTGAAGCTACAGTCAGTTCTTTTCAAGTACTTCCAAGTAACTCTCCTGCAATTTGCAATGGGAAACACTTTACCAGTAAACATGTGCCCAGTGTCCCCCACAGCTCAAGTGGCTGTTAAAGAGGAGATGAGAGAGAAAAAAGGCCTTGGTCTGCTTTTGAAAAGGCAGCTGTGGAATTAAAGCAGAAATGCTGAGCTCAGAGCAAAGGAGGCTGAGCCCAGAGCAAGGGGAGCCTGTCCATCACGGGCAGCAGCCAGCAGCTCCCAGTCCTGGCTCCATCCCACGGCCAGAGGAGAGGTCTGGGCAGGCCAAAGCTCCTCTCAGACCCCCAGTACATCCCTGCAGCGATGCCAGAGGGAGCCTGGCTGCCCTGGTCACCTCTGCTGTCCCCACGGGCTCAGGCTGCCAGGGTGTGACTGCTGACAACAAGGCAAAACATGAACCAGGGACAAGCAAAAAGCACCTAAAGGCACTTAAATCCAGTCCCCAGCAAGGGGCTGAGTGCCAGGGCAGTGCCAGGCAGGGACTGAGCCACAGCCAGGCTGTGCTGGATGCAAGGACAGAACCAGGAACTCATTGAAATGCACTGAACAGACAATTATCAGCCCAAATACAGCTGCCACGAGGAGGAAGGGCCACATTTAAGAGACCTTGCTGTGTCCCACCCCACATCAAGGTCTTCCCACCTAACAGCTGACTGAGGGCAGGATACTGTGGGGTATATTTTGGGTTTCTCTCCCAAGCAGCCCACCTCCCTGGCACAGGAGGTGTGAGCCTCTGGCCAGCTCGAGGCACAGCCAGGCCAGCAGTGGGAGCCAAGCAGGGCACAGAGCTGGGCTCAGCAGCACTGACAGAGCAGGAAAGCTTCTGTTTGCTTTGGGAAGACCAGACAGATGTGACTCAGAGGAAAGAGCAGCCAAATCTGGCTGGTGGCTCAGCCCACAGAGCCAGCAGACCTGCAGCCAGCAGCAGGAGAGGCGAGCACAGCCCAGCCACTGGCTGCGCTCCAGGGGAATTCATGGAAAGGCAGCCACGGACAGGGGACACGGGGACACCACAGCCTGAGTCCCTGGAACAGTGAAAAACAAGCCCCACCCTTCCTGCACCCGAGCTAGCCAGGCAAGGTGATTTATTTGGGGAGCTTCTTCGACACCTCTAGGCTGAAATCTGTTGGCACCCTCTTTACCTGGATGCAGCTCCTCTGGAAATCAGGACCTCCCCAGCCACACTCAACAGCTCTATGTCTCAAAACATGCCAAGAGCCTCTCTGCACTCACAGCTAATATTCAGTCCAGCTCACTCTCAAATAATGCTTTCCAACAGTGAAGGCAGTGACACTTCAGTCAGATTCCACAGGTGGGAAACCGAGACAGAGACTCAGAGACTTGCTCCAGGTCCCAAAGTGAAACCTGTGACAGTGCTGAGACTTGAATCCAAATATTTTTTCTCGCTGCCAGGCACTTCCAAGCTCTCAGCTGGCCCTTGGGACCATTCCTCTCACCATCTGCACAAGTGAGGACAAACAAGCAAGTACCTTTTTTGCTGTGAGGCCGTGTAACAATGATGCATCGCTCCCCAAAGAATGCTTCCCAACCTTGAAATGACCAAAAAGCTCCTCACCAGCTGCCTCACATACTTGTTCTTGCCTCCATTTATTCTGCAAAAAAAGCTGTATTCAAAAGACTTTTTTTTTTTTCCAAATGCACTTGGAGACGACAGCTAAACTGTCAAAGGGATCAAGAGCAAAAGCTCCTGTACCTCCATTAAACTGTAACTGCTCAACAATTCCAGCAATCTGCTCTCAGGGCTCCTGACAAGGGGCACACATAAAACACTCCATCCCATATGCTTTTAAATCACCCAGAAGCAGCAGGTTTCTGTGACACTGCTCCTCCTCCTCTACTAACCAGACTGAAGTGCTAATTCCATAGGAAGGGTGATTATCACTGAAGTTTTAATGAGTTGCTGTCTGCACCCTGCACTTCATAAAGGGATAGTGCTCCACTACCGTGCTGTCCAGGAACATAAAGTGTGGCATAAACAAAGCACCACGAGGTGATCTAAAGGTAATCCTTCCCTTCCCTCAAAATGAATGGCTTGAACTTGGCAGAGCAAAGGAAATAAGGACTGCATGTGGAGTCCTGGGGAACAGAGAGAAGGCTTTATTTAGCATCCCTGAGACTCATGGCTCTTGTCTGGCTGACACTGAGCTTCAAAACACAATTATTAAGCATTAAGAACCACAATAAATCTCGTATGCCATCAGAGATGGAAACTGCATACTGAGTTTGCAAAATATGCTCAGCAAACTGGCCACAGAAAATGCAATAATCCCTGGATAAGAGCCCTGCTCAGGTTTATGGCCAGCCAAAGCAGACCCTTCTGTCCCTTTAAAGTTCACTAAGTCGTACATCACCCAGCCTGGCATGTTTGCTCCTGAAGTATCTGAACTGCTGCAGCTGTCTCGAAGGATTTAGAGAACCAGGAGCCAACAAGGAATTTTTCATTAGCAACGTGGAGAGCAGAAATCAATGGTCCCCTGTGGCCGTGTCACTTCAACGGGGAAGGGGAGGAGATGAAGGGAAAAGAAATTCTGACAATCCAGGGACTGCAGGCAGGCTGCCGAGCCACGGCACACCAGCTTCTCCTGCTTGTTTCAGCTCCCCAATGATGTGCAGAGGAATTCTTCCCAATCAATTCCCTCCCTGGAATGGAGCACCACAACAGCTCTGGGTGTTTCTCCGTGGTTTGATGCATGCACGCTGAAACAGCAGGCACCAGGAAGGAGAGGAGCAGGGCTCATCTGCTCTTTCCAGGAGAGCCAGCCAGAACTCAGCGTGGAAGAGCCCCAGGATGCTCTAAAGCACCCTGAGTGCATCCCACTGCTGAATCCCTGGAGCTGGAAATCACCTGGACTGTCCCAAGGGCACGTGTCCACCTGAACGGTGCCAGGGCCCCCCGGGGCACACGGGAGGGCCAGGAGAGGCAGGGCAGTGGAGCAGCCAAAGGCAAATCCCTCTACAGCCCAACCAATGCAAAACTGTCAGTTGTTAGTAGTAAGTCCTGCTTTCAAGGAAAAAGGAAAAGCAGATTACAGGGCTGTTTCCACTTCTGCACCAGGAGAAAGAGGAGGAAGAGAGGGGAACACTAAGCTTGGAGAAGAGCTTAAAACTCATCCAAGTGAGCAAGAGTCAATCCTCTCTTAGGATTACATAAAACCTGTTGAGTGTTAATATATGCTAGCTCCATTCTCCAAACAGTTTATGAACACTGTAATTTTCTTCACTAAAACACTGTCTAACAGCACCAATCCCCCCTTCTAATTATAGACGTCTCTTTATGCATGATAATCTTTACACAATTAAAACCCACCTAAAAGAATAAATGATTAAATAAAAAACTGCTGAAAGAACACGTAAGATTGTGATAAAAAAAAATGACAAAAGCACAAGAGATTGAAAACTAAAGTAGAAATTCCACCCTTAAGTGTGTACTACTGAGGGGAAGAGCAGCTTTGGCTTTCAAGTCTGAACTGGAAGCCCAAAGTTGAAACACTAAAATAGAATCAGTCTTCCATTAAAATAAAACCAAGCCCGAAAAAACCCCACAACTGCCCTTGTAGGCGTATGTGGAGGGGCATTAATCTCCCCTCAGTGTGCTCCCTGGAATAAAACCAGCTGGTTTCATTTCAAGTACAAGAAACTCCCTCACAAAGTCTTACTGAACTTCATGTCTAATTCAGGAAAAGGGGCCTTAAGGTACAAAGGTACTGAGGAGGAGTCAGGATTTGCTGGAAGGCTGGAGCTGTGCCACTCTGACATCCCAGTCCCAGAACAGCCACAGGAGCCTTCTAAAGGCACTGCTATTCCCAGGGGGGCTGGCTTTGCTGGCCAGCAGGGCCATCCATCACAGCTTATCTATCCTGCTGATTATTTCCACTGCAGAAACACCAGCTATAGGTCAGGCCTGAACATGCAAGGGACTGAACAAGTAAAAACCAGAAATATCAACCCTGCCTGAGAGGCCACAGAATCAAACTGAATATGGGCATGCAGATAACTAAGAGAAAAGTCCTCAGGGCTGGACAGACAATCTCACAGGAAACAGTCCCTAGACACACTTCCTTCCCTTTTTTTAAAATGTATATGAAAAGATTGTAACTTTGTCCTGGGGCCCCACATAATTAAGATTTAATTTGATTAAGTTTCAGCTAGGAGCCGGGGTTTGGAAGGGAAGTGGTGGCACGAGGCCACCCACCCACGAGCTGGGCATTTCACCAGAGGCAGGAAGGGAGAAGCACCCAGGCTGCTGCCAGGCTCCCTGCGGGTCCATGGCCCGAGTGCCAGCCCCAGGGCAGGGTCCTGGCCCCCACGTGAGTGTCTGTGTGTGCATGCAAACACATCTGCATCTGTGTGAGATGGGATGGGATGGGATGGGATGGGATGCAGCCAGGCTGGAGCGCTCGGGGGGCACTGGGCTGCCAAGGCTATAAATAGATGGGTCTATTTTTAAGGTGACCATCGCTCAGCACAGCTGAACTTCCTCCCCTTCTGCTCCCTCTGTCATTGCTCTGGTTCATGTCCTTGCCCAGCTGCACATGCAGTGCCAGGCTCCAGAGCAGAGCAGGCAGCAAACACCTCCTGCAAGAGCCTGGATAGCAGGGCTGCTCTCCCTGGAACCTCCTGCTGCTGCCACCAGCCTCACTGGGCACCAGCACAGCCCAGCCCAGCTCGGGGCAGGGCTGGGGCTCTTGCTGGAGGTGCCACAGCCTCACACAGCTGTGCTGAACCTGAGAATTCCCTGCTCTGTACCAGCACTGCTGCCCTGCTGCACAACCCCTGACAAAAGACAAGGTCAGGTCTGTATTTTGCCAATTCCTAAGAGGGATTCCCCCCTCTGCTCCATATTGCAGCGAACATTATATAAAACCTGAAAGGAATTCAACTCCAGCTTTTATTTACCACTGTGCACATGGGCCAGTGGCTGTGGCAGGCGACCAAGTTTGCTGCCAGGCTGGCCAAGTTTGCTTCCATGGCTCCATGGGATGGGTGAGGGCTGTGCTGCTCTGTCCCTGCAGCTGGAGGGCACCTCGGGAGGCCCTGGCACCCGGGGGGGCCCTGCAAGGGATGGCACAGCTCACGAGGCACCCCAGGAGTGACAGTGCCACCCACGCCCTGCAGCACCCAGCAGGGCAAGAGCTGCGTGAGAAAACACCCTGATGGGTCTGGGATTTCTCTTGGGGTGCTGGATGCTCTTTAAGGATGAATCTGTCATTGACAGCTTACCCAGGCCAGCCCTGGGGACCTCCTCACAGAACCTGTATCTCCAGGGACCACTGAAATTGCAACAGAGCCCAAAAGCACCAGGGAGGGGCAATACAGAACCTGCACAGCCCGTGCCCTGCAGAGCCAGCACCCTTGGAAAAGGCACCACAGGAGCACTGGCAACCCTTTGGGCTTCATGTGGAAGGGCTGCAAGTGTAAGTGCAACAGACTCGAGGAGCAGCAGGGCCCTGCACTGCAAGGAGACTCACAGACTGCTCCGTTTCCAATTAAATCCTGCTGTTCTCGGAGCAGGGCTGTGCCTCAGCAGGTAACGGGAGCCTCCCAAAGAGCTCTGGCAGCACCCAGGCACCCTGCAGCTCAGCACTGAGATGCTCTGAAGCAAACAAATGCTCAGACACCACGTGCCATTCCAGACATTCACAGCCCAACTACGAGACGCCGTTTCCAGCAGCTCCCTCAAAAAAAAAAGAGAGGGGGGGGAGCATCAACATTCCTCCCTGATGGAGCTGATCCCACAGCTCCAGACCTCACTCACCAATAAATGACCTCTCCCACCTTGCACAGCACTGTGCTCCCCCCTTCCCAAAGCTGCCATGTGTCTTGGCCTGGGCAGGTTTAGAAAAAACACAAAACCACCCCAGCTCAGGAAAACCAACACTGACGACCTACTGGTTATGCTTTAAAGCCAAGCTGCTTGCTAAATTGTTATGACCTTCCTCCTCCTCCTCCTCTATCTCCCCTCCCAGTCACGAGCAATAGGAATTAAATTGATTCAGTCTATCGGTGTTCTGCATCTCACTGATTAAATCCAGCCACCAGGAAAATCTGTTTAGTGCTGCAGCCGAGGAGGAGCAGCCCTGCCCTGGACCCAGCCCGGCCACGGGAGGGAGGCAGCGGCCAAAACAGCCTTGGTCACTGCTGGGATCCGTGGGATAATCTTCTTCCCCCTTCCTTTTCAAGCTGGATCAGTTGTTAGATGTGGCAGTGCAAGCAGCCTGGAGGGGCAGCCCCGGGCAGGAGCAGCAGCACGCCTGACCCGTGCCATCCCTGAGCACGGGGTTATCCTTCCCTGGCACAGCCAGAGGACGGGAGCACGCCAGCCCTGCTGACAGCCCGGGCTGCTCCCCATCCCCACTGCAGCCTGCCTCACACAAACACAGTGCTAGTCCTGATTTGTCCAGCCTGATGGCCAGGCAGCATTCCTGGGAGACAGATGCCATGCTCTCCGGGCTAGTTCCGGCCCTCACAACCAGCTGACCATCTATTTTAAGCTGCTCAGCTGGGATTTCACTTTGGGACAACCGAGCTGAGAGGAGCAGTCTTCCTCCTTCCCTTTCTTAGAGGAATTAGAGAGGCTGGAGGATCTCACCCATCTGCACAGCCCCTTGCTCAGAGGCTGCCAGGATGGTGGGAAGGAGGAGCAGGGGAGGCAGGGCTGCCACCTGCATCTGCTGAGCGATCCCTGAGCAGAGCAGAGGGAATCCAGCCCACCCCAGCCCTTCCCCAGGATCCTGTGCCTGCCCACGGGCGTTCCAGCCTCTCCCTGCTCTGCAGAGCACCCGTCCCGCTCTGTCCCAGGGATTCACAGAGGGAGAACAAGCACACAGGCAGGGAGGGAACACGCTGAAACAACTGCCTGCTCAGCCCGCATCCTCCACGAGCTCCTGGCTTCCTGCATCTCTGGGATTTCTGGCACGGCCAGCACTCTGACCTCCCCTGACCTCCCCAAACTGCATCAAAGGGCCTCATCTAAATAGGTCACTCCTGGCAGAGGGAGTAAAGTTCAGAGGAAGCTAAGAGACTTACCGGCTGCCTTAATCATCACACCCCCCTCCACCACCTCTGCTGGGAGAAAAGAGAAAAAAGAAGGAAAAAAAAAATTACATCCACGGTGGCAGAGACAAAATGCTACGGAAAAGAAAATTGGCATCTACGTACTGTGGTAGCTGAATTTTAAGCAGCACCAAGTCTGAGAACACATCTGGAAACACACATGCAAATTCTTCACAGCTAAAAATAAACGTCTCTGCTGTGTATTACTCTCCAGAGTGAAAGTGCTAATATTAATTGAAGGGTTATGTTTCATTTGGTTTATTTTATTTTTATTCAAGATCAAAGCTGATAAATCATTTTTTTTTAAATCACATAGATTAAATTACCCAGATAATTTAAAGCATTATACACTTAAATTAATATTACTTATCACAAACTACCAATTTGCCCCAGGCAAACTACATTACCGACAGTTTCCCTTTGTTTTTGCAGTCAATATCCTTCACTTTGGAACCAAATGTCCTTCATGTCACCTCTGCAGAACGCCACAGCCTCTTTCCCCGTGTGTCCTCCAGGTTTAGGAGCAGCAAATTCCAGATGAGCCACCCTCCCAGGCTGGAGCTCTTGGGCTGCGGGCTCAGGGCTGATTTACATCAGCAGAAGCTGTTGCCCTGTTTTCCCCAGCAGCTCCTCGGAGGAAAGCTTACAAACTTAATTCCCTCTTTACATTTGCTTATTCAAGTTCCAGCTGCATCTCCCCCTAACGTCCCATTAGGGCTTTCCTTTTAATTACTTTCTCGTGTCATCTGCGCCTTCCTTGCAAGGTCCTCTTTCGAGGAACTTGGCTCCCTCCCTGGCCCCTTTCACTGAGGATGTTTTGCTTGCTGCAGCCTCCCAGAAGCCTTCACCCAGCCCCTGAGCCCCCACATCCCACACCCTGCCCGAGCCAGCCCTGGGCTCTGCCTGCTCCCCCAGGTGACACCAGAAGGGGACACGGGGCTGGGTGTGGAGCATTCAGCCTCCAGCACTGCACACCTGCCTGAGGGACAGCTCTGCATGGCACACACTGTCCCTGGCACTGCCACGAACCACCAAGGGGAAGGAAAACAAACTCCTTAACTGCAGGCAGGTGTGCAAGCCTGCTCCCTCTGCCCGTGCCTCACGCTCCCTGGAAACACCTTTAAAGAGCAGCAGAGCCTTGCAGAGGTGAAGCCAGAGAGGCAGTGGCCATTCCTGTGCCACCTGGCAGCCAGGTCACTCCCCAGGGAAGTGCCACACTCCTTCCCAGGGCCTACATTCATTTATATATTATACAGGCTGGAATATTCCTAAATATTCCTCCAAAGCCGTGCTCATCTTTTTTGCAGTGCAATAGCCAGGAAAACATCTTTCTTCCCTGCTCTGCTTAAGGATCATCACCACCACCAAGATGAAAGACTGGAATTAATGTCACGATCCACGGGAGAAATGAGTTTACTCACATGGTACAAGCCATCAGAACAGTAAATTCACCCACAGATAGATGGCTGATAAACGACTACAAATTCAGGCCAATATCCTTCAAGTTTTACTACACTTCTCTGCAGCAGACAAGACAGATCAGCTTTTTGGACAGCTTGGAATATGTAAAGTGCTATATAAGTATTATTATTACCACCAGGCTGCTGAGGAAGTCTCCTGGATTTACCATCTGGGAAAAATAACTGATTTAAACAGGCAGAGTGGGAAAGTCCTAAGAGCAGTTAAGTTTTTCCAAGTACCCTCCCCATCACTCACAGATGATGCAAAATAGCAACGCTCCTTTTCCCATTTCACCTTAGTTCCCAGGAGCTGGGGAGGATCAAGGACCCCAACAACCTCCAGCACTTAACAGGAGCAGGTCACCAGAGACCCTGCTCCTGCCCACCCGGCTCAGGGCACTGTGCCAGGAGCAGCCAGCAGCAGGGGAGGCACATTTCCCTGCACAAACCACAGTGAGCATCACACCCCACTGCTCCCTCCTCCGTCTGCTGTTGGGTTTAAACTGGATGATTTGTTCTGCATTAATATTTCAGCAGCACTCTGAGCAAGGGAAGGGATTCCTGCCCGGGCTGTGGCTCACAGCAGCTGCACCTGGAGCTGCACATGCTGGGGGAGCTGTGGCTGCCAGCACCAGCCCTGCCTGGGCAGGACACGAGAGTCAGGGATGGCACATGGAGGAGCACACACAGACCCCTCACTCAGCTGAGGCAGAGCCATGGAATGCTCAGGGCTGGAAGGGACCTTGAAGATCCAGTTCCACCCCCTGCCATGGCCAGGGACACCTTCCACTATCCCGGGTGCTCCAAGCCCTGTCCAGCCTGCCCTGGGACACTTCCAGGGATGGGGCAGCCACAGCTGCTCTGGGCACCCTGTGCCAGGGCCTCCCCACCCTCCCAGGGAAGAATCTCTTCCGAAAGATTTCTCCCAGCCCACACTGTTCAAAATCAAGAGTCCCACTCACAGCTCGTGTGGATAAGCCCAGCTCCAGTGCTGCTGACCCCTGGGCCACACTCACTCACACCCTCTGTGTGCAGACCAGCTCCAGTTACCTCCAATACTTTTATTTTTAGGGCCCTTCCCTGATCCCAAAGGCAGAAGTGCCCTGGGCAGCAGCATTTTCACCCAGCCTCCCCACCGTGACAGGGCTGAACAGCCCCTGATGCACGAGCTGCCCTGGCCTGTTGGCACAGCTCCACCCCAGGTAAACCCAGGTCAGAAGTGAGCCTCCAGCCCCAAAGGATGCATCACCTCAGCCTGCACCTTCTGCACCTTTTACAGAGCGAGTTTTTAGGTCAAGGAATAGTAAGTGTACAAACCTCTCCACTTAAACTGCAAAGAAAAGGAAAACACGACCTGCGAGTCAACCAAAACTTGCTTCCCACCAGGAACCTGTATCCTGATTATTGATGACCACAGTGCAGCCCTCGCATTACAGAGGCTCTCAGTTATCCCTCTCACCCTTCTGAGGGTGGCAATAACCAGCACTGAGTGCTTATTTTCTTCAGAATCATGACTGCAAACTGCTAAGGATGCATCTGCTGATGCCAGCAAGGCGTTTAAGCCTGGCTGGCACAAGGACCCCACAGCTCCAAGGCCACTCTCAGGGAGGCAGAGCACAAAGGGGGGAAGTGGTTTTGTCCCTTCATTTGCTTTTGCCATCCTGGGTATTGAATCTCTGCAGCTCTTCTTTTTGACAGGACAGGCAGTTCCCTTTTTTTTGATTGTTTTCTGAAAGTACAGGAGGGAGAGGCAGAGAGTTCCAAACCATCCAAAAATGGTAGAATTTGTGTTACACTTAAACAAACCTCTGGCTCCAGCTGCCTGGAACTCAGAATCAGGATCTGCTCTGTGTAATCGGACAATGTCTGATTTTTGTTCCTTCTCTTTTGTTTTCCTTCCCAGAGGTTTATTTTTGAAAGAGGGCTGTGTAGCAGGGCCTCTTCCATTTCAGGGAAAGTAAACAGAACCCTTTGCGGGGAGGATCAGGGCTGGAGGAACAAAGCCAGCTAGACTAAACTGTGTGAAGGTGAATTTATTTGTCATCATCTGCTCTCCCAGCAGCACTGTGACTTTGATCAAGGTCGCAGCAAGGTGCAGCCAGCTCACCCCCTGCAACAGCCTGCAGGCACAGCAGCAAGGGCAAAGCCACACCACGAGTCCCAGATTCTGGACAGAGACCTGAATAAGACCAAAATAACACAGCAAGTCAGTGCCACATCTGCAGAGCTCAACTCCTAAGCCCAGCACAGGCACAACTCCATCCTTCCCTTCATCCTGAGCTCAGCACAGCCACGCCAGCTCAATACTTCATCTTCCCCCAGGAGCCACCTACCTGAGCCCAGCCACACCTGCAGGAGCCTCTCCAGGGCAGGAAGCAACCAGGTCACCACCCACAGCCCACCAGGGCAGTCCGAGCACCAACATCCAGGGGCAAAGAATCCACAGGTACCAAGGATTTGGTGGGATCTCCCTAGGACCTGTCTGGCTTTCTCATTTGGGATAGTTAAGGGCTGTGCTAGATCGGAAGAG